>JANHFX010000771.1:58459-89366 GCA_027560015.1 Chloroceryle amazona | reverse complement strand
AGAGCCTGGAACAGGCTGCCCAGAGAGGCTGTGGAGTCTCCTGCTCTAGGGACTTGCAAGCCCCCCCGGCTCTGTTCCTGTGTGGGCTGCCCTGGGTGACCCTGCTCTGGCAGGGGGGTTGGAGTTGATGATCTCCAGAGGTCCTTTCCCACCTCTACCATTCTGTGGTTCTATGATAAACAGTGTGTGCAACTGGAGAAACACAAAACAAAACAAGAGCTTTTAGAGGTGGCAGCACATTGCCCATTCTGGTATCGACGAGCCGACCATAACCAAGGAAAGACAGGGAATGCAGCTTATTCCACTTCCAGTCTTTCTGGAAGCAGCAGAAGTGAGGAGCAGCAGCTACCAGCTGGCAGCTGCTGCAGCTGCCTCGGTGTCCTTGGGACCTGCCACCGCACAAGCTGTGGGGCTAGTCCTGCAAGACAGATGCTAACCCAGGGCTCTCTTTGAGGCTCTCTCCATCTGCTCGTGGCACCGCCGGCGGGGTCTGCACACCAGCCACAGCTGCCTGGTGCAGCTGGTCCACCCTGGTGCCCAGCCTCTGCTACACCAAAGCGACTGCCGAGGCTGCTTTGGGCAGCTGCCTGCTATCAGTTGTGCACGGGGTGCTGCTCCTTGCCCGCTCCCCAGAAAGTGAGCCCGTCTAAATGAATGTGCTCTCACTGTCATGAGCCGCCAGCATTAGCCTGGCTTTTTGAACTAGCCCCAACACCACAGGCAGATGAAACCTTTATTTTAACAAGATTATTATGGTTTCCTAGGCAATCCAATGCATACAAACAATGGAACTAACAAAACATTGGATAAAGACGTATCACTTAATTCCCACGTACTGCAAAGTATTACATGCCCTGGGGGAACTCTGTGGGGAAGACGCCTTCAAGAAACTTAACCCTGAAGAAATGAGCTGGAAACTTTGCATCTGACCAGTGTGAACATGTTAGAAACTATGCAGCTGACACGCAATCTCCAGCCTTAGTAGGATACTTCCCTGAGCCAAGGTTTTGCCCAAACCACGTGAAAACTTGCTTATAAAGAGAGAGAATTTACATACGTACACCTCTATCTTAAGAAACATGACTCTGCACCTGAGAGCCTGCTATATGATTTTTAAAGAGGCTAGACATTAATTTTATTGTTGTTTTACTTTGGGTTACTGTGCTTCAACTCAGCAATAGCTAGAGTCAACTTCAAATTATTAATCAAATAAACATACACAGAAGCACTGGGGGCACGATGCCAAAAGCCAGCAGGCAGTTCAATAAAGGAGTATAAATCTGTCCAGAGCTGAAATTCAAATGAGATTTACTCTTTCACAAAACCCAAACAGTTCCTCCACCCCAGACTTTGCATGAACTAATTGAGTTAAAATTATCTGACATTTACACCAAAATGGACAATTCTCCTTTATGCTCGACACTCCTTGTCATCTGCTCAGTCTACAGCCAGTGTTCCTGGGGTTGACCCGCAAACCAGCACCACAGCCTGAGAAACCAACCCTTTTGTGGCTCAGAGGCTTTTCCTTCTCTGCAAAGCATGGTTAGCAGTAGTCAGCAAAGCTGCTTCTGCACCAATACTCAAGGAAATTTTGGCTCAGTCCACTAAGAAGGAAAACTCTCGGTTTTACTTTAACTACCCACCACCCATTGGGAACTTTGGTCCCACCCAGCATTCAAGAAGCTCAAAGAGCTTCAGTTGAGTCACATCCTGAGACTCTCACTCAATAAAAATGACAAAGACACACACTTGCAAACAAACCCTTATCCATGGCACTGAAATCTGCCAGTCCCAGACTCAGTCTGACCTGTGGGATCCAGCTTTGCTTTACCAGCTCCATCCTGTGCAGCTTCCTGCTCCTACTAAAACCCAGTGACGGCCAGAGCGCAGCATCTGCTAAGCCACCCTGTACACCAATGTTTCACGTTGCAGTATGATATGAGTGGTCGTTAGCCCATGAAAATGAGAATTGCCTTCTTGGGGTTTCGGGGGAGTCCACTCAATGCACTCACTGTACTCAGTGCTGCCGTCTCGTACAGGAGCCAACCACAAACTACTGATAAAGAATTTACATAGCTTTGGTAGAGTAGATTGCTCATCAATTTAATAGCTCCACTCAATTTGCTTAATAAACCTCAGAAGGCATCTTCTGCATTCCCTAACTGACCTAATCTATGGGGCCCTGAAGAAAACAATCCTTTTTTTTTTCCCCCCTTCAAAAGCTGATGGCAGTAATAAATTGCATTTCCACAGATGAAATCAATGCATCCCAGAAACATTGCAATGCTGCTCAGAGAAAAAAAGCTTCAAAGAACACCAGCTCATATAAAGCAAGCCCCACAGGGCTCAGTAGTTGGAAAGGAGAAGCACCCCTCTCCCTGCTAAACAGGTTTGCCTCCATGGATCTCCTTCATACAGAGGCTGGCACGGTAAAAGTTGGAGATCCTGTGATGCATTTCAGAAAGAGTAAGGACCTCTTGGATCAGGCTTGCAACCAGGCCTCCCTGCTGCATTGACAACATGGGTTTGAATGCTCAAGGCTGTGTAGGAACTGAAGCCATTCGAGCTGCTACACTTGTCCCCAAAGCCATAATAGCAAGATCTCTCAGAGCGTTACAGGACCCTCATCCCACGACACAAGTCCCTTAGACCCAGCCTGTCTCATGGACAACTCTGGGTTCTCTAACTGAGGCATCTCTGAGAAGAAGCATAACTTCTGGAAGGATATATAAAGGATAGACTCCATCGCTCCCCTCAGAAGTACATTCCAAGAGTTAATCTTCCTGGGTGCTTAGTTTGCATGGAACTGATTCGAGCACTCAGCTTTGCCTGCTAGCAAACTGTGAGTGTAATGCAAGTAGCAGCCTTGGAGAGCTGAACCTCTTAACCGAGCTCACTGAAACCCACTGCGTAGAAGCAGCACTAGTGGAGAAACGTTTGCCCAAGAGTTTAGCAGAAAGCACAGAGTTTCTGTCTCTTCACGGTCCAGTGGAACATTTCAGACACCGGCTGCAGAGGTGAGGATCACGGTCATACCCTGACATGATCCTGTCTGGAGCACTTGGGCATCCAGGGTGAACTGATGAAAGGCATCTTTTCCAAAGACACCCACGTAACTACTCTCGTGTGTGCAAGAAGCTCTCTTCAAATCACACAAATCCTACAGAAACATCAGGGATGCTGTGATTGCTCCCTGCCTTTCAGATGAGCATTTGCCACCACGGCCTTTAAGGCCCAGGGCTGTCTCTTCACCCCATATTTATACAGCACTTACTAACTTTGAACTAAAGCTTTGACGGATGCTGTATCTGCACGGGCAACTCTTTACTCCTGTTGTTACAGAGTCTCTCAGCGACAGAATCAATGTTTACTCAGTTATAGTTATTTTCTCTGGAAGGATATTTCATTTATTTATTTATTTATTTTCACCATGTGCTTCTAGTTTCTTGCCAAACGGTGCCAAGGAATGGAAAAAAAAAAACCCCAACCCCCCAGCAAACGGTGCCAAGGAAGAGCAGAAATGAATTTCTTGATCCTACACATCTTCCAACAATTCTTTGCCCTTTGTCTCCAAGACCCGCAAGCGGCGGTGCCCGTGGTAATTACAGAAATATTCAGAGAGCCACAGCCTACCCCAGCTGACGACAGCTCTAGAATCTAGGTGCAATCGGATACGCTGCCACGCTCAAGTCAGCTGGTTCGTGCTGGAGGTTTCAGCGTCACATTGCTTTGAACTGATGTAACCCTTCAGGTTTTGTTTGAAAAGTGTGGCTTTTTGTCAAGTTCTTCTGGAGCCCAATGAAAGAAACTTGTATTTTTTGAGCCCTCCTTGGCCGCAGTGATAGTTGGTGGGAGGCTGCCGTGGGACATTCAGAAACTGGGGCTCATCCCCGGGCAGTGTCACAGAACGTTAGGGGTTGGAAGATTGTTACAATATGCAGAGTGCTTACCCGCAGAAAGCTGAATTTCAGCTGAAACCAACCCAAATGACTGCCTGACTTTTAGAAAAAATAAAATAAAATTAAAAAATTCAGCCATTCAGAAGCGATAGAGATTTGCCAACCCAAACTAAGTTCATCCAACAAATTAACTCCATTTGTTTATAGATGACTATTTACCACCTTGCAGCACTCAGCAGTGAAAAGCTACAACATATTCTCCTCGGGGAAACAGCCAGAGGCTGTCGTGCTGTGCACGTTCCATCCTCGCCGATGCGATGGGGGCCACCCCTTCCAATCTGTGCCCTTCTCGATGAAACCAAACCCCCCCAGATGCCATCACTTTGCTGTCCGCAGCTGCTGCCTGCACACTGTCCTCGCCCTGCCGGGCTCTGCTGTTTCCTCTGACACTGCTGGTTTTCCAACGCTGTTTTGTCAGCGGGAATCAAGAGAATCACAGAACCATCACGGGTGGAAGGGACCTTAAAGCTCACCCAGTTCCAACCCCCCTGGACTCGCTGATCTCCAGAGTTCCTTTCTCACCCCTACCATTCCATGATTCTATGGCATTTGTACACCCCAGTACTGGTGCCTTGGGGATCAGCTCATGGCTACTCTGAATAGAAAAGGGAAAATGAAGGGCCATTCCCTTTTGAAACCTCAGAAATGACAGCCAATCAAAATAAGAACATCCTTTTCTCCTCTCGCTACAGACAGGTCTGAACAAGAGAGTAGAATTCTCTGTAATTAATTGCTACTGTATCCAAACCAGCAAACCAACCGTTTTCATATGTTACCTATGCATGTTTCTGCCAAGGGAAATGTAAATTTAGAGCTGGATGAGAACAGCACAACAGCCCTGGAAATTATTTATTCCTTTACCCTATTTTTTAAAGGTCCCTTTATTCAGTTTTAACACTCAGCTACAATTTTTCCACGTGCCATTGGATAAGTCATGCAAATCAGCACCTTCCTGATACTGCATTACTAGCAATCAGCTCAGGCTTGGCTTTTCCTTACCGGGTCACTGCAGCAGAAAGTGGCAGGAGGAAAGGAGAGGACTAACCTGTACAAAAAGCTTTTTTAGGGCTGACTTGATGACCCAGCAACCAAAAGCAGAGATGTCAGCAGCTAAAGGCAGATAGCAAACTTTCTGTCTTATCTTTTTCACTTTGGACAAATCATATATTGAATATACAATTCAAAATACAACCCTGTAATGAAGACAGACAAAAAATCTTGGCTACTAAGGGTACAAACGCCTCCGAGCACTGCCCCTTCCTACCTACACGTACTGCATTTCACAATCTAATGAGATACTCCAAGTTAAACCCCAGAACAACTGAAAGCAACCTTTGAAAACAGCAAAACATTAACTTCAGCCATTCTTTTCTGCATCTGCAATAATTTACCCCTGACCTGATGCAGCTTCCCTGCGATCTCCAGCCTACCTGTGACCACTCACGTGCGGCTGCCGCACGTCCCGCTGTCGCCAACGCTCCTCCTTGACCTGCTTCCTTATGATGGAGCTTGATGTTTTTGACAGGTCTACCTTAAACTATCCGTGCAAAGCAAAAACTGGTGAGCCAGGAATAAAAGCTGCTTGGTGAAGGGGAAAAAAAGACCGAGAGTTTGCCCAGGCACCCCTTACATACAAAGCTACAAGTGTAGGTTGGCCAAGGTGAGTCTTCTAGCAGTGGTGAAAAGGCAGTGCCGGTGCTGGCCTTGCTGGGAATGCTCAGTGAGGTTTGTGCAAATGCAGAAAGATTTGGCCATATCAATATTTCGTTCTGAGTCCCATTTCCCAATATGGTATATGATTTTGGTATTGCTTCTTTTTTTTTTAAGCTAACAGCGTGCTGTTTGGTTTACTTGCCTACATATACATGCATATAGATAAAAAGAGTGAAGTAATCAAAGTATCTGGGCTTTAAGAGCCAGGATTTGGGGCTGCTTACATACATAATACATACATTTCATACAAAGCCATGACTAAAGCACTGTGGTAACCTTCAGAAGAGCCTTCAGGTTTGCTTTTCAGAAGGGGCTTGCTAAGCCTAAAGCTACCGAGCAAACCAAAGTAGAGTAAAACCAAACCCAAATCCAACCCCCTGTCATACTTCAATCTAGTACTGGACACCTGCCGTGGGGGATTTATAACATGTGCTTGAAGCAAGTGGTTCACAAGGCCACGGGCAAGTGACCGGCAGAGAAGCTCTAGAGCAAAATAAGCTGCTGTGAAGCTTGGCGGTGTGCTGGTGAGCCTCACACAAAGTACCAGTTCTGCTACCCTGACACACCCTCCGTGTTCCTTCAAAAGGGCATGACTCAAAAATCGAGCCACAAAAACATGTTTCATAAGAAATAATGTGCGATGGCAAGTTGCCTACAGCAACATTTAGTATTTTTTCGTCTGTCAGCAGGAAATCTGGAATTTGCTCTCTTGCCAGATGAACACTGTCCACACTGAAGGCCCAGGGCACGTGGGGCTGTATAGAGGGGGGATAACACTTCTTGGTAGCCTTCATTAAAATTGCTTACTTTTCACAGTATTTAATATAATCCAGCTTGTGCAGCAGACTTCGCTTCAGAACTCATCCTCTGTACCCAGCTGAGAAAACTAATTATAGCTAAACATTTAAAAAAGCTTCTTGGGAGTGTAAGAGATGATCAGTGAGGTCTAAACCTCAGCAACACTTCTGTGCATATGAGTCTTCCCATGTCAAGTCAGATCTTTTAATTTTTCAGAGATGTTCTGGGATTTGAGCCTTTACTTACGCCAATATTTTCCATTCTCAACTGTTCAAAACAGTTTTTTCTAATTAAACCCAAGTGATGCCACAGTGGGAACCACTTGGATGATGAGCTGCTATACAAGTCAGTCTGTCAAGACGAATCAGTTTGTTATATATCAACTTAGAAAAAGAAACTCTGTCTTCGTGGCAGAATCCATTTAAGTTAACAGCGGATTACGGATGCTTCTCTCAGCACGACGTGCACCTTCCAGATAAGGTTATGCTTTTTTTTCAGCAAAATCTGATATGTAATTGCTGAACAGAAAAATAATAAATAAAAAAATGCCAAAGAAATGTGTTCAATCTGCCCTTAGAAACGACCAAACCCATCTGCAAAGCCAAAGGCTGCTGCGCACGCGTACTCTGCTGAACGCGCTCTAATTGTATTTGAAAGAGGAAAGAGGGAGATACACAGAGGAGCTGCTAGTGGAAAGATCAAGGTTAAAAAAAGGCAAAGAAACAAATCATTAATGCTTAGGACTGATTGTGTAATTTGGGGGTGGGACACACATCTCAGAGAGAAACCTGAGCTGTGGGTTCAGGTTCCCACACTGTCAAACACTAAAATTCAACCACCGGCCTCCTGGTTTGCACGGAAACTTCTTCAAAAGTTTGGGTTCAGAGAAATAGGCAGAGAACTCACTGCGTGCTGCCCGTGGATCCGAGCACATCCACATGGCTTTCCTCCTGTGCTTTGTAGCCGTGCTTCCTACTGGCTCTTTTGAGTTCTCCCTGTCTCTGCAGCCAGCTGAGGTGGGGTAAGACAAGCGACACAGCGGCCATACGAGCGCTTGAGTCCCATTCCTGACTTTCCCAAATCCCTTCTGGTTATCTCAGTTAGGAACTGAGGGTGGATTCTTATTTTTAAGTTGTTGTTTCTTCTTCTTCTTCTTCCCTCAAGTTTTCTCTTGACATTGTAAACAGTGTTTTAGGCAGGCAGGTAATTAAACTCTCATCAAAATAATTAATTAGCATAGCACAGCACAAAAAAAAGATGAGATTTTTATCCAGTGCCTTAAGGGCTAGGGTCTTCAGAGGGAAAAACATTGGTTTAAACCACAGAACTAAGAAAAACCCAGAGCCTCTAATATAGAGTCTCAAACAAAGTCTAAGCTGCAATTGATGTACCAGAATTATAACGTCTTCTATGGTCACCAGCAGATGTTATTGAACAACTTCAAAGCTAAACACTAAGTACAGAAGAAAACAAATATTCTTCTGTACTAAGAAAGGGATTAGCAGATCACAGAGAAGTCTGCAAAATAAACATCTAACTTCTAATTGTAGCTCTCATCATTCTAATTCCTTGGGTGCCCACAACACACGTCCCTTTGCTGGAAACTGCTCTGGGCTCAGCGAGTCGCTGCGCCTGAAGTTGTACAATCTCGTTACACGTGTGCTGATGGCAGCAGAGAGCTGGGTGGTGGAGATGCCCTGGACAGAGGCAGGCAGAAAGGGCAAACTCACGAGTTCTTGCTACTTAAAGTTTAAAAAGAATGCAAGAGCTTTGCCCTTCGTGTCCAAGATGAGACTGACTCTGTCAGACAGCTTTCAACGTCATTTGTGAACAAATGCTTTTATGAAACTGCAGAGGCTGCATTTATGATCTGATATAAAAATCAACAGATGACTGTTATTATAATGAAGAACTTGTTCGACAGGATTACAGTCATTATTGTAAGTGATTTACATCCTATAAATCACTTCTTTGGGGATTTACTTTAATTTCCCTTTGGCTGGCAGTGCTACTCGTTCTGTTCCTGCGATTTTGGAGATGAAAGTTTGGAACATCTCACATACGTAGAATGCACAAATATTACGAGACAGGCTGAGAAAAGCTGGTTCTGTTTGTCAAGTGCCTTTGGCTAAAGGAAGTTTTGAGCTTCTTGTACCATCTGCCCATACCTACATACACTCAGTACGTTCAACCCTGTTTCAGCCTCGGAGCCGGGTCGCCCAGCTGGGTACAGCTCAGCAGAGCTCAGCAGATCCCAGTGGATCTTAGCTGTCAGGTGAGAATCTTGTGTCTTACCCCAGGAATGATTTCTATAGCATGATTCAGATGGTGCAACGCTGGAAGAAGAATCAGAATGACCTGAAAACAGTCTACTACTGCATCAACGGAGGAGAAGTTAGCATGGTGACAAAGTGGCAGCCTGGAATGAGGCAAGGATGAGTTTCATGCATCCTGAACCTCCTGCCTTGTAGTGCTGGAGAGGGGAAATCCATGCTAGGCTGGGCCTAAAGTCATAGGAGATCATCACAAACACAAACCACAGCCATGTTTGATTTGCAATCAAAGTAAATCAAAGGGGAACGGTACCTGTAAAGTCTGGATAAACAGAATTTGATGCGGTGAATAGTATGAAATGAAAATCAAAGGGAAAATAATGTCAGGGAAAGAGACCTGGAAATGGAGACTAAGTCCATCACCATCCTAAAGGCTCCAGGTACCTCTCTGTAATTAAAGCCTGTCTTCAGATGACATCATCTTCAGTCTACAGAATGCAAGGGGAGATGTCTATGAATAAAAACTGTTTAATGTGTGAAAGGTTGCAAGACTGAGTCCTAATAACAGAGCTCTTCCCCCAGTAACTCCCAGTAAACCCTGCTGCTCAGCAGCTCCATGTGCTTTGGCCTCCTTATCAGGAATGCAAAAGGAAAGCCGGTTGACTTTGAAGTTTGGATGACCCCTGCAAGCTTTGTCTTGTCCTCATCCCTTTCACCGTGCCTTGGATTTCAGCACAAACTTCACGTACCTAGATGCAAAGGTGGAATTTTAAGTGGTACCTCTTCTGGCTCTGAAAGCCTCTTAGGGATGGAAGTCCTGTGCCCAGGAGCGGAGAATGACACGGAACACAGAGTGTCAGCCAGCTTGGACACATAAAGCATGATATAACCATGCAACAGTGTTCCATGGCAGAGAGGGTGTTATCATACTTGGAAATGAGAGCCTTTAAAATGAAGACTAGAGGGGAAAAAAAAGGGATATCAAACTCTGAGGAAGTTTCACCTTGAAATTAGCTCTTTGGGAACCCTAAGGATGAAATAGGATCAAGCTGAAGGGCAACTGTGCTATCTTGGCAAACCAACCATGACCAAACGGCTTTGGATGAGCGAGGGAGGCTTGCAAACACCTGCTGAACCCCGTCTGCCATGCTGGGGGTCTGATGGGAAGTTAACAAAGAACATTCTGGATAAAATCCCTGCCTCCCCCCTGGAAAGACTGAATCCTAGTGACTTCTCCACGGCAGAAATCATCTTTTCAGTGGACAGGGTGCTGGGCCATCTTTTCTAGACTGCTTTTCCCAAGAAAGGTTGGACCAGATGATCCTTGAGGTTCCTTCCAGTGTGGCGTTCTATGGCTCTCTGATTGATACTAGGGAAAAGATGAGCAGCATCTAGGAGAGTTCTCTAGAACTTCAGTTTCCTTATTTGTTTTCTGTTTTTTTTTTTCCCTGGAATACAGAATAATCCAGGAGAGCCATCAAAACCACCGTGCCTCCTAAAACATCCTCCCCATAGGGCTTTCCCAGGGGCCACAAGCCACATGCCCAGCTACTGAGCAACCAGCTTAGCCATCCAGCAAGGCCTCTAAGCTTTTGGTGACAGTGGTGGGAGCAGTGGCTGCGGGCAGCCGAGCAGCCCAAGTGTCTCGCGTGTCAGCAGCCGAACAGCTGCAGGATGGCGGCTCCTGGATAATCATTCCCATCCCTCTCCTGGTCCCACCGGGGGCTGGCGACTGCTCCCTTGCCTCCATCTGGAGGAGCAGCTGGACGTGACATGCCAAAGGAAAAAATTCCAGCGGGGCAGAAATAAAAATCTCTCCACGAGACAATTTCTATGCTAGGAAATATTACCAACCTAAATCCCATAGGGTCTCACTAATGAGTAAATTTAATTATTCCAATCTCTTTCCAAAGGCGCAGTTTTTTCCCCCTGAAGAACGGGCTGGTGAGCAGCAGCCCTGTAAGGAAAGGAACGCCTGTGTGGTTTTGACATTCCTTTCCCTTCCCCTCCCAGTTAAAACAACTTTTCTTTGCTCCGTGAGCACTTATTTTTCCCCTCAACTCACCTTTTGTATGAGCTGGTGTCTCTACTCTACCCGCACGTATCCCGTGTGTGGTGGGACCCACAGGGCTGTGACCCAGCGAAGTGCTCGCAGCTGCCAGGGAGCAGCATGGGGGACCTCAGTCCCAGGGGACCCCAGCTCTGGTTGGCTTTAAGCCCAGGTAACGTGCCCCAATCTGCCTTTCCTGAGCTGACCCATCCACGCTGGGCCACCTACGGCAAACTGCAGCAATTTGTCCTGTGCAGTAATGTCCAAAACCACCCTCCCAGATGGAAAGGACCAGTAGGTCACCAAAAATAACCAGGTCTTTAGCCACAAAGGCTGACAAGACCCGTTCTCCTCCCTGGAGGCTGCACTGCTCTCTTCTTTAAAACCTGGAGTCAATCACTGGAGCTGAGGCTCCTTTGGGGAAGTTATCAGGCTTTTAATGCAGCTTAGCCTTTGAGAAAATGAACAAACACACCAACCCTGTATTTCTCCTGGAAACGTGCATTGTTATCTTTAGCAAAAAGATAGTAGCTTTATTTCCAGGAAAAAGTTCCAGGGAGCAGTGCTTTTAACCAAAACCAATGTTATTTCTCCAACAGCCAAGAAGGGTTGTCTTCATCTGGGCTGGTCTTGAAATTGGGATTTTCCCCCAAACAACCCAGTATCTTTAGAGAGGGATAGACAGAAGGTCCAAGAAAAGCCCTCTAAGGAATGGGAGTGGGAAAGGAACACTTGGATAAATCACTCAGACCCCTGCAACGTGCAGCCTCTCCACGCAGACCCCGTGGGAGCTGCCTGGAACCCTGGGCACCATGTGGCAGCTCCCCTGGCCAACAGCCCTGCCTTAGGGAGCCGCACCCAGGGAGAAGTAAAGGCTCTTGGCAGCTCTTCCCATGATGGTCCTTCCCATGTCTGGTCTGTCCAGATGCAGGCTGAATGGTGGGCAAGCACTTGCCTGGTCTCTCTAAGATGTCTGTGCTGCTCTCCCTGCAGAGCCAGCTTTCAATGGGAACAAGGTTAGCAAAGCACTCTGACTTGTGTCAAACCTCTCTCAAATATTTCACCTATGTGGATGTTCCCCAATGAGCAGATCCAGTGCTCTCTGTACACAGCATTTGGGACTACACTTGTCATTTCTGATGCTCCACCTTCCATACAATGTACCTGGTTTTAGACAGACCTTTCTCTTCTCCAGGTCTACCACTTGCTGCCTCAAGGACCCAGCGCAGAGGAATCACAGCCACCCGGTGATGCCATCTCAACCATGCAAGCTCTAACAGGGAGCAGTGTGAATGGGCAACCCCCCTGGTCACCACGCTTAGGCTACTGCAGGAAACCCCTTCTCCTCTCCAATGGGAGAGTTGTCTCTGCAGTAGAAATCTCCTTCCAGCAAACTGAGAGTCACCAGAACACAGTGCAAGCTCTTGCAAATTGTTGTTCTCTAGACATGTTGCTTTTATTTGTACAAGCATTCCTGCTCCATCTGCTCAGCTTCAGGCACATTATTAATGCAATGCCAACCTGAAAAGCCTCCACTCCCTGCACATAAAGCAATGTGACTCCAGTGATGATGCTTCTCAAAGGACCTGGCACCAGCAGGAGAAATGAGGAGTTCACTATTGGCTACAGTGTGAGCTGAAGAATAGCCTGGGGGGTGAAAAGGTTCCCAGAGCATATGAGGCAGAAGCAGTCATTAATACGAGCAGTGGGTTGCAAACTTTAAGTCCTGAAAGTGCAGATGAAAGTAGAGCTATTAACAGAAAAGGTTACAGGGACAAATGCCAGGATAAAGTTGAGATCCTAGAACTATAGTTAAGGGTGAAGTGCATTTCCCGAACCAAACGCTGATACTCCAGTTGTCCAAAACATGCCCAGGAAAACTTAGGAGCAGAAAGAGCAAGTGTATATATGTAAGCATGCACAAGCCCGTTTTGGGCTCATCAAACTGGCTAACAGATGCCATGGTTGGCAAGCTCTAGCTTGCTAAGACCATGCCAACATCACCGGTCCTGGCTTCCCACTGATTCTGGGAGAGGCCAGCCACTGAGGACAGACCCATGGGAGTGTGCACAGACAGACACCGACTCTCTCCCTCCTGAGAAAATAGTGTCTCTGTGAAAGGAGACCCCAGAGGACTTCTTCCATGCCAGCTTCCCACCTCTCTGTGCTTTCCCAGCAGCACGAGTGATGTGGCTGCCTGGCTGCCTGCTTTGAGCAGCACGACAAAGGCAGAAGGCACATGCAAAGCTTCTTCACCAAGGGCAGGACAGGTTAATTCCCCCCTCTGAACATCCACCCATTGGCAAAGATTCTTCACAGACTATGGGAGAGAGAAAACAGAATATGCCTGAGGTACTTCGGGTTGACCAAGCCTTCCTGCCTTGCTTTAATTTTGCTTCATCATTCAACCTTCTCTGGTTTTGGTAAGCTGGAGCAGAATCTATGCAGCTGGCATTCAGCTGGCCAAGCCTAAATATATTCCTCCTCCCCATATGTGAGGAGCAGAAATTTTTGCAGCTGTATGGAACTGCTTGGATCAGAGGGCCAACCTTCAGCTTTGCTGGTGATGTCCAGCACCTCTGCCAACCTACAGCAGCTAAAGAGTTGGTAGAAAACACATCAGTCTGTTGAAAGGCACAGCACAATTCTTCAGTAGCAAAAGCAAATACACCAAAACAAATAAATCAAATACAAATATTAGGTACTGGTTGTTTTCTCCTTCCACGTGCATTAAAAATAAACCAATACCTCCTCTGGATGACTCTGGCCGGGCATTTTTGCAACCAAGGACGATTGATTTAAAAAAGGCTGAATGCACCCAAACACTTCCACGATCCTGCAAGACACGGTTGGGAGAGAGAACTAATCTCCTTTATTACACCAGCTTCATGATAAGATCGCAACCTTCCTTTTTTGTCGAAGTTCAAGCCTATATAGGGTCAAGCTATTAAAACCCCAGTCGAATTCCAGTATCAAACCAGGCACATCTGAACCAAATTACAGCCTCTTATAACCGAAACAGATAAGCACAAAAAGAAAGCTTTTAGAAAACAGACAACTTGAAAGTTTTAGATGTATTTTTTCTGCTCTCATTTTTATTGTTAAATACACACGTTTGACTTTTTTTTTTATTTATTCATTCTTTTTTTTTTTCCTCAATTCCAGATTGCAACACTGCAAGCCAGCCCATAGTAAAGGGGAATATACATTTTCTGAAGCAGTAGATAAGGAAAGAGCTCAAAGTCCAAGTGACTGGACAGAATATAAACTTAGAAATACAAAACTTAATCCTGGTTGTTTTATCCAACTGTTTTAATGCTGTGGTGGAAGTGGATTATTGATAGCTGTCCCATGCAGACACCACCAAAGAGAAAGCAGGTAAAGCAGAACTATATCACATTCTTGGGTTGAAAGGAGAGGAGTAAAAAAGAGTGACAAGTACTTAGAAAGCTTAGGAGAGAAGAGATAAAGAAGACAAGGCCAGAAAGAAAACAAACGGGGGGGGTAAGGAAAGCAGAAGTGCTGACAGCATTAATATAGAAGCAGATGACAGGGAAGACAAGGAAGACAGTTTGTGGTGAAAGGTAGGATTTATGCCTCTCATTTCTGGCACCGTTCCTGAACATTTCTGAGGGCACAGCCTCCAAAAAGAACTAAATCTAATGTAGAGCATATTCAAAAACGCTCGTGCCCCTCGAGCTGCCTCAGGTGCTGACTCCAAGGTTTCCTCCTCCCCAGCTCAGCTCTCCTGTTTGTCTCTAGCTGGGCTCTCACCACTCGCTGGTTCCAGCACCAGGTGACGAACACACCGAACGCCTTCAGCCAGAAGCTCTCATCTACTCAAGAGATAGGGCTTCAGTTCTTACGGGAGCCACTTAGTGCTAAATACCAACCCCTCTGTTCCCACAGCTCCTCCGGCACGGAAAAGCATGGCAAATCTCTTCGTCGTGTTCAGAACGACTTCTGCAATAAATCTTAGCAGCCCGCTAAAAGACGACCAGTTGCTGAGTCCCAGTGGATTCAAGGGAAATTTGCCCTTCCTCACCCCTCCCCACCCGCCCTTTCTAACCTCTGCTAAAGAAAAAAATAGTAACACCCTCCAGACACGAAGACAACATAGAGAGAAACCCCTTTCAACAGCAGCCCCAAACAGCAGAGAAGCATTATTGTGGTCTTCTGGGCTATTACGATACAACAGCGCTTCTTTGTTAAGGCAAATGTCAGAGGCAGACACTGAATACTTCCCTCAGACCTGAGCTTTTCAACGTGCAACAGTCTCCGGAGAACAGCCTTACCCACTGCATGTCATTGAAACGTGAGCTCCAAGGGTGCTTCAAATGCTAGAAGCAGCTGCCAGCCAAGCTTCAGGCACTAAACAAATGTTAGTTAAAAATAGAAATAAATAATCATTTTGTTATCTACAGGTACCATTGAATCATCGCTTCTGAAAACCTTCCCAGAAGCTCTGAGGATTCAGTGTGCAAAACAAGCCACGGGGAAGAGCTTTCCAAGCTGGAAGCTGGGGCACTGTCAGTCATTCGACAGCTTTGGCTTCAACCACCCTGCCTGTTTTCCTGTAAATATTGAATCAGTTGCTAAGGGATTTCACCGGACGATATGATATCACTCTGTTATTGCACCAGTGACTATATATCATCCCTGGAAAACAGAACAGCCTTGTTTAAACCCAAACTTCATTTCTTGTCAATACAGCTGTGGTGGGAAAGTCTCAAGAATCCAGTTGGTGAGCCAGCTCCCCTCAGCTGCTGAACCCGCCCGTAGAGCGGTCTCCAGCATGAAATGCAATACCCCCCGTTACAACGGGAAATCCTAGAGCAGCCAGGGTAGAGCTCAGGATGAAGCCAATCTTCAACAGCAAATACAATCTCTCCACTCTAAGCAAATATACAGAAGTTGGTAACAAAAGGCAGCGTAATAATACAACACCTCCCAAGAACAGAAGCGTGTTCGTGAGAAAAGCTAAACAGTGGATTTTATTCCCTTGAAAATCTGGTTTCAGTTAAGAATTTGTGATATGGGGTGGATATGCTTGTTAGAGACAAGAAAACATTAGACAATTATTTAGTTAGTGATCCTTCTTTAGGTACTGTCCTTGTGTTTGAAGGTACCTAATGTTTTTCACAGGCTCTTTTGATTTTATGAGCGGTATCACAAACTGCTTGCAGGGAGTAACTGTTGGTTGGTATTACAAGCTCCAAGAAGTGCCAGTCTCTCCAGCCCCAGGAGGGAGTTTCGGTTCCTCAAGTTGGCCGAGAGGGTCTGTGAAAGTTTTGGAGCTTCTCAAAAGCTCAGCAGAAGGTGGTGGAACAGCAGCACCGGGTAACTGCTCTCCTTTCAGCGCCAGCTATGTTGGCACAGACACCTTTCCAAGGGAAAGGGGATGAGAGGTAAGAGTGAGTGCTTGGACTCAGTCTCTGTTTCAGGCTTCTGCCCGATACCCACAGCCCGAGCTGTGAGAAGCTGGGGAGCACTGGTGCGGTGCTGCTGTTAAGCAGCATCCTGTCCCATGCAAACACTCCACCGCTGCCCTTTCTCCTTGTCACAGTGTAGCATGGGTGGTCCTGTCTACACGTGGTACCGTTGGATGCTTCTCAAGCATTTCCCTGCCTCCTGCCAGGGCCCCTCAGCAGTTTTGGTCAAGCACTATCCGCCGGTGCACGGAGAAACGCTAACGCTGATACAAATGCTCAAGTGGGCACCTGTAAAATTCTCTTCCACATCGCCCAGTTGTGAACAAACCCCTCGTCTCAGCTGTGCAAAGGACTCACAGGGAGAATGGGGCTGAAGTATAATGATTTCAAAACGCAGCCCCTCCGGGGCATCACCGCTCCGTGACATTCGCAGCGGGCTGAGGCACATCTGCGCACGTTTCTCAGGGGTTTTACACGGCCAAAGCATGTGAAAAGTTTGCAAAAGGGCTTCCTGTTAGAAGCAGAGCTTCACCCAGCTCTCCCAGCGCAGCCAGATTCCTCTGGCAAATGCTCCTGCTCCCACCCAGGGGCTGGGCTGTCCCCTTCCTCCTCCTCCTCCTCCTCCTCCTCCTCCTCCTCCCCCCCCCCCCCCCCCCCCCCGCCCCTCCCCCCCCTCCTCCTCCTCCTCCGCCTCCCCCTCCGCCCCCCCCTCCGCCTCCTCCTCCTCCTCCTCCTCCTCCTCAGCAGGGCCTGGCTGCCTTGCTGGAAGGGCAGCCCACATAGCTGCAGGTAGGAGTGGCTTTTTTAGGTAGTCAGCTTGGACAAGAGTATACACGGCAAGTCACAGATATGAAAGGGTAATTAGTGATAAATAACTTCCAGATTTGTTCTTAATTAGCCCCTATTCACATTAGGTGAATTTATGTGACCGCTGTTATTCGAAGTCTTTGCAGAGGACGCTCAGGATGAAGTTAGGGCAGCAGAATGCTAACGGGCAATGCGTTCTACACGGATGCATTTTGCAAATCTCCATGCAGTGTGAAAATGACCTTCAAATTGTAGGAAAACAATATCTGCAGTTGCAGTGGTCGCTCCTCCTAGCAAAATGGATTTTACTGTACTTTTGGGCACGTGCCTTCCCTGTCCCCCTCCCTCTAAATCACTAAATGAGATGGAGATGATTAGCATCACTGATCTCTTGAAGGAATTATGAATTTTTCTGACATCATCCTGAGGGGAAAAACCCTAAACCACCACCGCCAAAAACTCCAACCCAACTCAACCCAAAAGCTGACTCGGTGTTTGAAGGGTCTGGACCCAGGCTGCACGTCAGGCAGGGTCGGGGAGAGGCTCAGCTGCCTGACTTGTGCAGAACATGAGGTGTGACCCTAATAAACCCTTCTGGTTTGCCTAACGAAGCAGGGAGTCTTGCTGGGTGGGGATGAAAAAAGCGATCAGAAAATTCTTGCTACTGAGTCATGACCCGATGGAAAAATAATTTAGTTATTTCACATGCCTGGGAAGAAGATAATTTCAGCCAGTGCAGACAAATAGGGATTATCTAAATCAAACCCAGAGAAACATCTGACGACTCCTTGAATTTAACTACGCAATACTCTCATGGGTTGCTCCTGCAAAACATTCTATACTTGATCCAGCTTCTGTGGGTCTGGATTTCAGCACCTTGGCAACAAGAAATGTTTATAACAGTTATGTTTTTCCCTTCCAAAAAGCTTGTCCATCGCTTACTTTAATCATTAGCTACCAAAACGGGAATTCTTTCTACTGAAATGAACCCTGGCCAGTGTTTCAAATCCCTTCCTGGCATGAACCAAACGTTACTGAAGAATGCACCCTGAGAGCCACCCAGTGCCACCCACCATCCCACTGGTGCCCCATCTCTTCTCACGGTGCAGCACCACCACAGAGTCTACAGCAGCAGCACAAGTAGAAACCCCAACACCTACTCTTTGTTGCACTTTGGAAAAGGGGACAGGGAAAGAACAGGTTGCAACGTGTCTGTCTTCTGCAGCTTAGTGGCATTAGGTGAATCCTGCTGTAGAAAGCACTATTTTAGATCCCAAATTAGCATACCTTCAAGTGTGCTGAGGAACGATTAATAACTCCTTGGGAAAGCAAGTAAATTAAATACATATCATCCTTTTTGACAGGCCAAGGGCAATACAGCAGAGTATAGGTGGGCAATGAGGAGTGACACACATAAACTGACTAACTTGAGAAAAAAAAAATCAATGAAAGCTTAATCACAGAAGAATATAACCAACATATATCTAATCCACCGAGGCGTTCGCAGGGGAATTTCAGTTTCGGCAATAAACCAAATTCATTTCAAGTTAAACTAATAGGGACATCTTGAATTTATTAGTGAAAATAAAAGCATTGTAAACTTGAAGTTTTCAAAAACAAAAAGACATTTAATAATATTTCTCCCTTTTCGCCATGGGACTAAGGGAAAAATCCAATAACGTGTTACCTGTGCCATTCTGATAAGTTATGGATTCTTATTTACAACACACTTTAGCTTGATTTTATCTTAATATTCTGTAACGATTTGCTGTCATAATTGAAATTTGACCTATTGTTATTCATTACCATATCAAAAAATATAGGTAGTTTATAACTAAGAGAACACAGCTATTGCTGTTAAAGGCAGCCTGTGGGTACAAACAACAATAATAATAAATAATACAAACTATAATAATAAATAACAAGTATGGATTGCTTTAATTGGCAAATTGTTTTGAAATGGCAAAGGATGGTAAACATTCTCTACAGAAACTTGTCGTGCTGGAAAAATGCTTTTGAGAAAAGCATTTTGCCAAATGCGTTATTTTCCAGCAAAGGACTGAGCCGGAGATATTTGAGTTTGGAGAGGGACCCAGAGCTCAGTTCCCTCGTGTCCACCATCTCATCTGTGAGTTTTTGGTCAGAGTGTATCCCTGGGGATGCTCCTTGCTCCTGCAACACAGCAGTGGAGCCTGGCAGCCCCGGCGGGCAGCCCAGCCAGGCAGAATGGAAACAACCCACAGCTCCTGGCACCGCTTCCAAATAACAACACTCCGGGTTTTGGCCCGAATGTTTAATTTGCAATTAAATTTGTAATGTTCAATTTGCAGCTGAAAAGACAAATATGTTTACAGAAAACTCTGATGCAGTTTTTTTATCTGTGCTCACTGTACTATTCCATGAGTTCATGCCTGTTGTCAAATGACCACCACAAAGCAGTGCTTAACAGGCTTCAACCTGCCTACTTTCCAAGCAGGCAGCTAACAGCAAACACCTCTGACAAACAAGCCCTGTGCTGTACCTGCCGGGTGCCCTCTGAGAGCCAAGGGGCTGCAGGCTGCTTGCACCAGCCTTGTCCCACCCAGCCTTGTGCCAGGAAAGGTTCCTCACACCTGGTTGTCCGATGTGTCACGGGAAGAGTGGAAACTGAAAACAGCATTTTGTTTCCGGCTATTAATAACTTTGATTTCAATGCTGAGAATAGGTGTAATATTAGGATTTCTTCTCCAAAAGACAATGTGGTGAATGGCATGAAGAGGGGACATGATCAGAAAGGTGAATAAAGGCTCAAAACCCACCTGACAATGAAAGGCTGCTAAGAAACACTAATACTCAGTGACAGCAAACGCTCCCCAGCCCACAGAGCTCAGTTCTGAAACAAAGCTGACACAGCCAAGTGAGCAATGCCTACATTTAAACCTTCTTCTTGGTAACTAGCTCTAAATTTTATAGTATATTTATAGCACACGCTTCTCCAGAAGTCCCACCCACTGACAGAGCACTTGCACAGGACACGGCGCCTGGCACGCGGTGGGTGAGCTTTTACAAACACACCACCACGCAACGATCCAGTCTGGGCTTCAGAATCCTGCAGTAAGAAATGATTTGGACTTCTAAACCTCACCAGATGTATTGCAACACCACGCCTGTTTGTTTTCAGACACAGGATGGGGCCAGGATGGTGCACACTGGCACCCAGCGAGCCTGCACCCACCCCACGATGGGCAGGGTGCTGTGCCCGGCCATCCCAGCCTCTCTGCACAGGCACAGGGCTGCCTGCAGCACCCACACTGCCTGCCTGCTTTAGGTCTGGTCTGCACTTGTCTCAGAAACCCTGTGCTGCCCTAGGGGACATCTGCCACCCCAGAGACCCAGCCTTCCCAGTCCCACGCTACCAAGTCACTTGCTTGGCCCTGCTTAGATTGCACCTTTATCCTTTCTGTGAAGATAACAAAAAACCGTACAAAGAAGCCATTAAAAACCCTTTTCCTTTGCTGCAAGAGCTCTGCGTGAATAGATCCACCAGACTTGCCAACAGCAGGTTGCACACCCAGTGTTTGTTTTTCATCTCCAACAAGGAGAGTGTGCTTAGCGATGAAGGAGGCTGAGCACAGACTTTTATCCAGCCCCTCTGATCTCCCGCTTTCGCTCGCACCTCCTGAACTGCCTGAAGGCAACTCAGAAACCCCTGCAAAAGGCATAAGGCACACCATCCTCAAAGGGATGTTTGTTCCTCCTGCAGTTGTCTCCTGCTTTCTTCCCCCACTTGCTCCCTTCCTCTGCTCTCTTCTCCTTCCTCTCCCGTTGCTCTGCAATTTATTTTGTTTCTTCAGAAAAATACTCCCTGTTGCTCACACGTCTCTGAGGAGGTCTAGGGAGCGACCAGGTTATCTGACAGAAACTCTCTGATTCTCTCTCTTGTGTCCACCCTGTCTTCCCACACTGTTGCAGCCTGGAATCTCTCCAGAGAAGGAGACTCCACAGCCTCTCTGGGCAGCCTGGGACAGGCTCTGACACCCTCACACCAAAGCAGTTTCTCCTGATGTTGAGGTGGAACTTCCTGGGTTCCAGTTTCTGCCCGTTGCCCCTTTTCCTGTCACTGACCACCACTGAAAGAAGCCTGGCCCCATCCTCTTTATGTTCTACGGTCATCCAGTCCTGGAGGCTTTGGGTAGAGCTTGTTTTTACTTCTGACACCACAAGAACAGTAAAACCTTGTTTAATATTTAATGCATGTCTTAGAAGCAAACAGGCACCTCCCTTCTTCCTGCCGTCCCCTCCTGTCACTTGGGATGGCTGGCTTCGTGGACTTTGCCTTTCAGAGGAGTTTTCCAGGAGTGATGGTCTGTCAGCACCACCTTCCTGCACTCCAGACCTGAAAACTCTGTTTTCAGAAGAGACTTTAAAGTCAGTGTTAAAATGCAACGCTAGCTCAGGGTAGGAAAGACCTTAGAAAACCATCTTCTCCAGTCCTCAAAGTTGGTAGTGAGAAATTTCCTCACTTGTCTCTTTGTGTCTGCTTATTAAAAATAATAATTACTATGGATTTCTTGTAGAAGAAAGAGAGCATGATCTGAATAATAGAGGTGTCCCAACGTGGTCTTTCTACAGACCCTCTGAAGAATACTTTTTGCACTCTTCATAGCCCAGACCCCACTCCAGTGCAGAGAAAAGCAAGGAGAACAATCTGTAGCCAGAAGCAAAAAGGACAAGAAGAAGGATTTTAAGAAAAAACCTTAAGGATCCCAAAAAGAACCTCACAATGACATGGAGATATTTCTGTGAAGAATTATCAGACTTGACAAGGATAACACAAAGGGGATATTTGCTCACTATTTAGAAAAAATACAGGTGAATGCAGTGCTACCACAGGGTGATGACCACGTGTTTCTCCTTCCAACAGTAAAGGTGAAACGGTAACAACTGAAATAGCCCATTTCAAAATCCCCAAACCTTCAGTATCTCTGAGAGCTAAAACTGTGGTACCTTTTATAGTTACTTTTAGTAACCCCTAAGAGACTGGACAAATTTCAGAAGAAGAAAATGGTGAAGGTTGTACAAATCCTAAAGAAGGTAAATGAGCAGCTACAGCTCTGCCAGCCTGATGCCAGTGCCTCGCCTGACGTGGGGTTTGGCTTCTGAGGGATTAAAAGAAGATAATAACTTGTGTGCATCTTGTCAAACCGACTTAGTAGAGGGAACTGTCTCCAAACAGCTCTTCTGCCAGGAAAAAAGTCATGACAATAGCCAGCAATTAAACGGTAGAGAGGATTACAGCACACTTATTAATTGTGAAGGTAAAATCAACCCGAATTGCTCTACAAGCTACAACTGGAAGCCCCATGATGGGAAGGATGAGCCCAGCCCAGACACGCCACTGGGAATGGGATTTTGCAGGTGAAAGTGTAGAAAAAAAAAGCTCTCCCTTGCCTTTTAGTCTGGTTGGTGGTCATGGCTGAGCAACGGGGTCTGGACCACATCTGAAAAAAACCCCATGTGCCCTGCTGCAGAAAAGAGCTAACAACACAGAAACATTTGCGGGCTGGGAGGATGCTGGAAGGAGGATTCTTTGGCCTCCTTCTACCCTCTTTAGTTTCCCAGGCTGTTTCTGAAATGCTATTTCATTGTCCCGATATTATTCTCCATTTTCATTCTCTTCATTATTCTTCTAAGTTTAAACTCCCCGCTGTTCTTTATCTTTCACATGGATCTTATTTAGAAATAGAATATTCCCATTTACAATACTGGGTACTGGTGAGCTAAATCCTACCCCCTGCTCTGTATCCCCTCCTACACCTAGATGTCATCCTAGGAAAATCACTTCTGTTCTCCTGCAGGCCAGGATCTCACTACTCCCAGAGGTGGACGACATTGCTAATGTGTATGTATTACATACAAGCAGAAATCGATGCTGTCTGCTGTACATCTGGATCAATATCATGGAAATAAAAATGGATTCTGGACATATGAATGAAAAAAAAAAAACCAAACCCATGTATGACAAAAAAAGAAACGAGAAAATCTTTAAAGAAACTCATAAAATGAAAGGCAGAAAAAAGCAGCAATTTCACCACATAAATGCCTAAATTTATTTGCAGTACAACTATTTTTAGATACCCCTTTTTAGTCACTAACCTGCATATATTCTAACGTGGGTTTTGGTGGTTTTTCTTTTAACTGTCTGTGGAATCTCTTTGTCAGATATAGCAACAAGCACTCACCACAGCAATTTTAATTAACAAGCTCTAATAAATTTGCACATGTTGCAATATAAAGCTCTAAAAATACACGTGTGCATCCATAAGACCATGGCCAGATTGCTCCGCAGTGAGGCTTCCCAGGAGCCAAGGGCTGCTCTTTGAACATCAAACCCAACCCTGATGTTGGCACCACTGCCCGCGGCACCCAGGCAATGCCCTCCCCCCTCAAAGCTGCCTCCGGCCACTGCCCAGCCCTGGCACTCGTGCATCATTTCACCCACCGTGTCCAGAGGCTCCTGCGGGGCTGGTGCCGTATCCAGCTCTGCCCAGATGATAAATATTGCTCTCTTTGTTGGGTTAATCTCAGTCATCTTGGCTAGAGCCAACCTGTCGGTCAGACTCAGCAGTTGGCAGAACCACGGTCAGGCAGCCGTGCCAAGGAGAGGGGGAAATACATCTCACTCTTGTCAAAAACGTCCAATTCCAACGGAAATCATTCTGTCGTTGACGTCTGCCCCCAGTTTTTTTAGCATGTAAAAGGCCATTCAGTGTCCATGTGGGGCAGCGAGCAGAACTGAGCAGGAACTGATGTTTGTCCCCAGCTCTGATGGCCCCCTGCCCCAGACCCGATTCCCTTTCCTATGGGAACATTGCACACTTCAGCAAAGGGCATCAAACCCGATGCAGACACAACCCCCACTCACTCCACCCATCCCATGCTCCACTCCTAGACCTGGTCCTGTTTGCCAGGTGCTGAAGTGGTCCCATTGACAACAAAGAGACCAGCGTCATGAACAGAAGCTTAACAGGATTAGTTTTAAACTTTCAAGCAAACCACAGCACAAAGATGCAAAGCTACGTGGAGTGCAGCTTTCCTGGGGACAGCCTTTCTAGTTTGGCTTTTCAGTTTCCCAGTGGGTGCCCAGGGTATGCGGTGCCAGAGCTGGGATGGGGACGGGGGAGCAAATCAAGCTGCAGTGGGACAGAAGCCGATCCCCACTGTTTCATGACGTGTGCAGCACAGGGAACACAGACTTTGCTGAGAAATAAGAACGTTCTTTAACAGTGCCTGTGCAAATAAAACTGCCTGTGATCCGCAGACGGTCGGTCAAGACTGGATACTGATAACGTGGATGGTCTCTGCTGCATGTGGTGTGCACACAGCCGGTCAGCGCAATACCCGCTGGGACTTTTCAAAGAGGAGAAGAAATGGTTTCAGGTGGATATTGTATCTTACACATCTTTCCCATCACAGCTATTTTAGAGGTGGCATTGGGCAACCGCCTTCCACCGTAAATTGTTTCTCATTTCCAGGGAAACAGGCAGAAAAGGGTGCAATGCAAGTACCACATACCAGACACATCCAGCCACGTTTGAGCGTTTAGAAGAACTAAACTATACATGAGAGAGTATCAACATGTGCTGAACAGAAACAGGATAGCTGCTGCTAGGTTTTGTGAACCTTTCTCCAGCCTGGAGAACTTCAGACAGTGATACCCTTCGCAGACAGCAACAAGTTCACAGAAGCTTCTTCCGTGCCGTACGTTGTGCCGGCGTATGGGAATGTCAGGCTGATGCTATTAGCCAAGACTCTTCTGACATGATGTAAAGCATCTAATAATTATACAGCAAATATGACGAGATGGAATTGAACCTGATCTCAATTAGCAACCAGAAGTATCCTTCCAACTGAGATTAATATCGATTAAACCATAACAAGACTAGTACTTGCCAATAAGAGCTCTATAAAATCAAGGAAAGGTGAGGCCAACCTCTAAGTTGGGAGCACTTTGTCATGAGCTGTACAGACAAGTGATTCTCCTCTGGCCTGATTTGTCCTTTTTCAAAATGGAAGTTTGGCTCTGCATTATTCAGGAAATTACAGTTATTTCAGTGGACACTTAGACTGGCCAGGAGCCCAGAGCAGAGATCAACAGCCTTCAGAAGACGGCTCTGTTTTCCTTTCAACTTTCCCTAGCCCCACCACGGTATTAATCACACCAAATCCCCCCTCTCAGAAACACAAGCTAAGATGTGGTTCCCACTGCTGGTGTTTGGTAATTCAAAATATACGCCTGCGTTTTTTAATTTCCCCCCTTGCACCAAATCAAGGTGAATATTTTAGAGTTGAACAAATATATTGGATTTATTGGCTCTTCCCCTGAGTGAGGTGTAATAGTTCCCCCAGCCCAATCCTACATTTCCTTTACATGGAAATGATTGGATTTATTGCTAGCCATTTTTAGATCATATTAAGTCAAACCATAACAACTAAGCACCCTTCAGGGCTTACTGCAGATTATAAAACGCTGCTCAAAAAGGAGACATGCAAGGGTATGAGAAGCAACAATGCAAAGCTTACAACAGATCTTATTTTCAAGAGTCTTGATCCTATTTAAGTAATGTTTTAAAATGCTCTGGCCAACTTTCGAGAGCTGTTATGCAGCTCATGAAACACTGAGTGCTAATACTCTTCAAGTGTAAAAATACATACTCACAGAACACGAATTGGCAAGTACCTGTTAAGGCAAATTTCTTTTAATAAGTTCCTGTTAATACTTTTTCGATAAAGAACTGCTTGCAAAGACAACGTGACAATTATTAGTTACCTGAAAAAGAGGGTAGGAGGGAAAAAAAACCTGGGAACTCCTACATCCTAACAAATCTTGGCTTGAGAAACAATTTCTGCCCATGTTCCCAGGCTGCCCAGAGCAGCAATGCTGCCCTAAAAAGACACTTGTGAGCTTTCTGAAACAGTGGCCACATGGTCCTGGCCAGGCAGCACGGCCACAGCATTTCACTAACAGGAGCTGCTCTAAGGTCTGCTCTGTGGCATGTCCTGAATGACAGACCTTAACTGTCCCAGTGAGGAGGTGTCCAGAGGTCATTAACTGAATGGAAAAGGACACTGAGAGTCCAGGAGCAAGGCAACAGATTTTGCAGGCTAGTGCTGAAATGCAACGTAATAAACGTTACTAGAAAGATAGAACGGGGAAACTTTTCTAGCCATTTGAAATTTCATCTGTCACAAACTTGCAATCCTTCACATTCGATGGCTAGCAAAAATTAACCAAACATGGTGAAGATAATAATATGCAATCCGGAAGCCCTGTGAGGAAAATATCGAGTCTGCCTCCAGCAGGCCATGAAGGGAGAGCATCAGGAAGCCAAGAACCATCAAGATGCTTTTTTCATTGAGTGCAACCACTTCTACGGGTTACTTGGGACAGTGGCATAACAGCAGCGCCGTGACATTCAAGCACAACAGAGTTGTAAGAGAGCAGTAGCTGCCCAAGGATGCGCTCATGCTTGCTAAGCCTCTAATCCCAGCTTTGATTCCCCCCCCCCTCCCCTTCATAATCAGCTCAAACAGAGCTTGAGTTAATCGCTGTTTGCAAATTTAAAGGTTGCTTTTCTTCTCTCTTTGTTGGATCTGCCTTAGGCCACACGTGGGACTAGCATGGGTGAAGACATGGGCGAAGACATGCGCCAGACCCCTCCAGAGTCTGGCGTTCCCCTACGGCACAGTAACACCCAGAGCAATAATCACAATAATGCCATGGAGATGAAAACTGCGGCTCCTACTTCCTCAGCGGTGGCTCTGACTCAGGGGCCAGTCTTGCCTTGGATCCATCTCTGAACAGACCATTAAACCCCCATCTGCAACATCGCTGCCCATCCTGGCTCCGGTCCAGCCCAGCTCTATAGCTTGTTCCCACTCACCTCCTCCCTCTTCTGCTGCACTGTTCCCCCATCCACTCCATTCTTCCTTTTGCTGAGGAGAAGCTGGGGCTGGACAGGACAGTAACTTGTCTAGAATGCTGGCCAAGACTGATAGTCATTCACATTACCATCCTTGCACCTTGCTCTGGAGTTCAGATGGGTATTCTGGCCAACATAACTGCAACTGATTCCCAATTCGGGTCACCTTCAGCTCCCAGGGATGATCATGCTTCAGTCATTAGGTCCACTGGCATTAATGATCCCTTTGTAACAGTTCTAGACGTTATTACATTGTACGCTCCTTTGTTTGGATTATCTCGAGGCATCCCATTTCTTGTTATTATAGAAAGTCAAGAAACAGAACATGAACACGGCTCCTAAAAATGAGATTTATGCTCAGCTGCGCTGTGCAAGCAGAATTACGGGGCAGAGAAAATTACAGGCAATAAATAAACGTGCATATAGATAGAAGACATCTTTTAATATGTATCTGCAAAACATTCTTTGGAATGCCTAATGAGAAACCTATTTCTGGTCCTCTAAAACCGTTTACTTAAGACTTAGTGAGCTCTATGCTTAACAAGGGTTAGTGGGCCAGCAAATGCAGTATTTTTCAATTCCATTTCAAAGGATTCCAGCAGAGGCAGAGAATTTCAAACATCACATTTGCAAAATACCGCTGCTATTAAACCTGCAAGACAAACCAGTTGCATCACCCGCCATAGAAAATCTCAGTATCATTTGGTAGGCTGCTGGAAGGGCAGAGGGATGGTGGGCATCCCTCCAAAGTACAGGTTCCACCCGTAAATCCTCTCTCACACACCCTGTGAGCTTCTTTATCTGATTCTCTGGTATCATGCGAACACTTCTGGAGCTGACTTTCAAAAAAGTGGGTGTAGCCAAGAAGGTTTTTTTTTTGTCCTTGCCTTTCATGGTCTTACAAAGCAGGGCCAGGTGGATAGACTGGGCAAATGAGATGGAACTGCCTACCTGATACTCAAAGACGATCTGAAAAATACCATCCAGCGAGGTTTATTCCCCACTGCTTCTCCCTCTTCCTCACAAACTGCCCAGCATCTCCATCCTCTCACCACTGTCTGCTCAGGCACAACCCCAACCCGCCTGCACTCCTCCTGGCTCCAGAACAGGTTGCTGTTACTCCAGCAGGACACCTGGGCACCCAGGATGGATAAAGACCTGAATAAATCACGTGCCTTCGCTGCTTAGGCGCCCGCAAACGGCAAGGAAAGCACCGCTACCTCTTCAGCGGCGTATCTGTCGTACAAGAACATCACAGCGTGTTTCACAGTTAGCAAAAGTCTGAATGCACTTGCTTAAGTCAATACGCAGGTCAGAAGTACACACTGCAGTCAATAAAGCAGGCAAAGCTGTGGAGAAAACCCACAGATGACAGAAAATAAGCCCAGGGAGAAAAGATGAGGCGGCAACACCACACTAATTTCACAACAAAGAGGTGGGTTTTGAGAGCTACAACAGGCGACTAATAAAACGTGACGCATTCCAGTTGAAGATATTATCATGAGAAACCTAAAGACTCCCTTATGTATCAAGAAAATGAGTTGGAAAAAGCAACGCCCGGTTGCGACGGTAATTTATAATCTCTCAGCTGCTGAGATTGTGAACAGTGGCACTTTGTAATCTTATAGGGAAAGCAGCTCTAACGCCATCTGGTCGTACATTTCTGGCCAAGATCATTTAGTGGAGCCTGTAATGAAAAAATTTACACATCCTCCTAAAAATCCAAATTATGCCAGCTGTGCCACACCATCACTTGTGCTTGCAAGGAGAAGGACAGCTGTCATTTCCTTTCGCTGAAGATAGGAAGCAGACTGCTTTGCTTAAGAGACCTAGTTTTGCTTGGATTGCCCTAAATTATCTTATCTGTCGCTAGGAAAAGAAGGGGTGAAGTCCAAAATCTTCAAAATCTGGCTGATTTTTGCTGATGTGGACGCAGCACTTGGTTTCTGTACCCACCTTGCTGAGCTCCTGGGAAGAAGGTGATATTTGGACCTTTAACCTGAACTGAAGCCAGTCTAAAGAGACTACGGGCTCTAAAAAAAAATCAACAGACCTGCACTGGCATAAAACCAGTTCGAGAGAGGGTGCAGTTATGCTTGTCAGCTTCACCTCCCCTAACGAATGAGACATTTTGTATTTTAGATATTACCTCAGCAACTTACTGCCAGTTCTAAATTGCTCTGTCATCTCAGATTAGCGCTCATCATTCATGCTAATGTAAACTAAATGATACCTCTCCTGAAATATCTGAAAAAATAAATGAGATTACAATGAGAGTTTGCAGGGCATGAAATTTCTGATCCGTGAGCAACTAATTGATGTAGGTACTTCTTGGTACTTTGGTCCACTGAGCCATCAATTCGAAGCTGTGTGTTTGCTATTACGTTATTTATAAGGGCAAATCTCATCTGCCTTAAGCACACCCCTACTCCCATCGGCTCCACGGGGCTATTTGCAAAAGTAAAACCACATAACCTCGAATAAGCAGTGAAAGAGATCCCACCACCAAGCTGTCTAGAGCAAACCTCCACGCTTCCAGGACACGAGGATCTAAGAGCGTGCCTTCAAAATCATGGCCCGTCTAGACTCCTCCACCTCTCTCAAAGCAAAGCAGCAGCAGGGAGAATTATAGCCCAATACTTGGTGTGACAGGAAGGAAATAGCATTGGGAAATGCTTATTTTAATGACAGAAAAATATTTGCTAGGCTTGGGCTTAGCAGCAGTAGAAATGTTATTACTTTCCAAGCTGGAAGAGGAAATATTTCAAGGGCTATTTTTTGACATCTTCGCTGTGGCTTGATTTCTGCATCTATTAAGAAAATAAAAAAGGTCTATATAGCTTGTGCTGTGGATGCTTTGCAAATCTTTGCATACAACTCCATTTTGTAAGGCTACAGGGTGATAGAACTGTATGTAATTTACAGCATGCAGTAAGGAATGTATATGAAAATATTAAAAGCCTCTCGGTTTTGTTTCCAGCTTTAAAGCTAAATTCAGTTTCTTCTTCATTTTATTATTTCGCAGAGTACAGGGAAGCAAGATAGGAAAGTGCCCCATGAAGCACTGCTGTGTCGAGAGGCCTGACTGCATATGGTTTGCTTCCTAATATGCAAGTTTGTCAGCCTTTTAACCCAAAACATCCTTAAAAAGCTGCATTTCCTAGCGCTTTACAGTTTCGTCTTCCCAGCGTACTCACGCTGAGTGAAATCCATTTACAAATACCATCATTGCAAGCACTTCAAAGCCTAGGAAATGTGTTTTAATTGTAATTACTGTGCCTGGTTTAGGCTGTCCTGAGCCTGCCTTCAAACACTCATTGATTTTGGTGGGACTGCAGAGTCCTGAGCAATGCCAGCGGCGAGCACATTAGCTCGGCTACGCTGCTCTGAAATTAGACAGAGAAGAACCAATATTTCTGTGCTGTAAAGTTCCAGGAACCCAGATAATCATGGGAAGTGCAGTAAATGAATGGCTTTGAAGGATGAACATTTACAAATGCAGTATCATCGAGCTCTAGAAATTACCTCTTGGAGTTACGATGATGTACTTTAACTTCTCCCTCATTATGTGCAGGCAAGTTTTTAGTCTAATTTCTGGGTTCAGAGCTTTCTGAAAGAGTCACTCCTTGCGTTTTGGAATAAAGTGAAATAAGAGAAAAGAAAAATGAGGCAAAGGCATGTCTACAAAAATGCTTCTTAATGGGGATTTCTCCTGGCTATTGCTTATTTCTCAGCGGCTCCTCTTTTAATGGAGCCAATTTCTGGTTTTAACACAGAAGATCTTTCCTCTCTTCTATTCCTTCCATGCATAATAAAGAGCATTTAAGGTACTTCTGTGGCTGTTGTTACCAAAGGATGCGTGCACCTCTTCGGTCTATCTATCTTCATAATACCTGTGGGAGCTGGGAAAGTC
>JANHFX010000771.1:8276-49723 GCA_027560015.1 Chloroceryle amazona | reverse complement strand
GTCCTATCACTAGTGACCTGGGAGAAGAGACCAACCCTCACCTCACTCCAACCTCCCTTCAGGCAGCTGTAGAGAGCGATACGGTCTCCTCTTAATCTCCTCCCAACTAAACACCCCCAGGTCCCTCAGGTGCTCCTCAGCAGGCATTTTCTCCAGACCCTTTACCAGCTTTGTTGCCCTTCCCTGAACTCGCTCCAGCACCTCAGTATCTTTTATATACTGTGGAGCCCAAAACTGAGCCCAGTGCTCAAGCTGCAGCCTCACCAGTACAGGGGCACCACCAGACAGGCTCTTCTGTAGGATCATGCAGAAAAACCTCTGCTGTTGATCTCCCATTTCCCTGCTCTGACCAGCCATCTGGGTGTGATGCTTCAACTGCTGAAGGCAACATCCAGTGCCTGTAAGAGAAGTTCGGCTGCTCGCTCTGTGAAATCAGAGGTTTTCAAAGAGATTTGTGCATCGATTCTCGAGCGTTAAACTCTGCCGACACTTTCTTCTGTAATTACTATCTGGACATCACTAATTTCTTGCAAAATATGCCTGTGTCATCCAGTATCTTGGAAGAGCAGGTGCTTTCTAGTATGTCCCCGAGCAGCTGTGCATTTCACCGTTCTCTGAGCACTCAGAGGCAGCTTTTTTTGAGTGTGTGACAGCACGCGGTGACAGCTGCTGCAACTGAGATGCCTGATCTACCTTTTCTACCTAATCTGACTTCTGCAGGGATAAAGCAGCTCATCTCTTGGGGTGTGCAACCCCTTGCAGGAGGCACCCCAGTGCAGCGCTCTCATCCTGGCCGACACTGCTGCGTTGTTTTGTTCTCTTTGCTTTCTCTAAATGAGAATATTGTGCCTATGCCATCTGTTAAGCAAAGCGCTGCACGTACATCGCAGTATACCCTGCAGCACACAACGGAGCCTTGCAGATTAAACGTGAAGAGAAGTGGCTGTAAGGGGAGAAAAAACTCCAGGTGCTGGAGCTTTTACAGGTGAGCATAAGCGTTTGCTTTCCCCCAGGCGTCTACCTGTCAGGATTAATCTTGCCGAGCCCAGGAATGCGCCTCGGTAGACACCGCACCCCATTCCAGGAAACCATAAATACCAAACGAGATGCTCAGCACCACACATGAAAGCATCTTCTTTCTGTGGAGCATGATTGCGGGGGAGCGACAGCCAGACTAGCATCAATCCTGCCTCGTGCTGGGGTTTTCTTAAGGTGGTTCCTTGGGGGAGACAAGGAAGGAGGTGAGTGTGCGTACTTGCTGCCTTCACCCCAACTTGTTTCTCTGTCCTGAATCCACCTAAGACCCTGCTTTTTTATTTCCAGGTTGCAGGACACTCTCTGTCTCATCCAAAAAAACAATCCTAGGGGAAGGCCAGCAGAGCCAAAGGAAACATCTTTGATGGCTCCTCTTAGAAGTACTTTTGGTACTTGCCAGAGGACAATTTGGCTTCTCCTGAATGATGCTGCCCAAGGGCCACACAGGAAGGGGCACAAAGCAATTCATGGTGCTCTGAGTAGTGCAGTTTTGCCAAACAGGGTACCCCATGCCTGTCAGAGAAATGCAGGGCAGGCTGTGAACACTTCTCTAGCAAAAGCAGACTCACAGGTTTCTTTCTCTCCTGTTTCTTTGTCATCTCACTAGAAAAAAAGATTGTTAAGCTTCCTGCTTACCTCAAACACCTTCCCCTCTTTATTTCCCCCTGTCTTCCTCAGTTTCCCTGGTTCTACAAGCTTTTTGTTTGCAGGCAGAAGTGGTTTAGGACCATTAACACCTCCCAGTTTCTCAAAGATGCCTGTGCACAGGCACCACGTAGTTCAGTTGTAAGCCCAGCCAAAGGCTAATACAAGGCTGCCATTTGGAAAGACAAACATCAGGTGAGCCATGGAAGTCACCCCGATATCCCCTCCATGTACCTGGAGAGATGGCTGAGCCCCTGTCTCCCTGAGGCCAGTGTTCTCCCACAGAGCTGAGCCTGTGGCCAGGGCCACCAACTGAGGCCACGGCCACCAACTGAGGCCACACACCACAATTTTGGGGGGGGCAGAGCCCCAGCATGGGGAGTTACCACACAAAAAAGAGCATTCCTGGCTAATTAGGGGCTTCTGGATCAAAAGTAATACATTTAAAGTCCAAACTCAAATGCTTGGCCCTAGGGCCAGAGTCAGTGGCAGTTGGAGGTAGTCAGCTCAGCAAGCACAGGCTGGGACGGGCAGAGGGACACTGCTGACTCCAGAAATCCTCATTTCCACAGCCTTTCAAACAAAGAAATTAATTTTAAAAGATTGTAGAATTTCCCTATTTTGAGACACAACCAGACCCTGTACCTTTCCATGGTACCAGACACAGCACCTCACCCAACTCAAACCCTGTGATGCCTCCACAGCCAAGAGAGGTGGAAGCAGGACACTGGAGGCATGGAGCAGTCGTGTTGGGTTCACTGCAGTCCCCGTGGCCCAGGTAAGCATTGCTTTGGTCCATTTTCTGCCCAGCATAGTCCCACACCTCTCAGAACACATCCTTTGGGCCACAGGACACCAATTTGGATACCGTAAAATTTCAGACTGGTAGGGCTTGGTTCATCTTATCAACTAAGAAAACACCTGCAAAATTCACATTCAGGTCTGAGTTTTAAAGTCAGCGGGGGAAGGACAGAGCTTTGACTGCTGGGCTTGCTCCACAACCTCCTGAGCAGCTTCCTTAAGCATCCACAGTACGTAAATAAATAGATGTACATATGCCTCCTTCCCCAAACAGACCTTTAGGGGCTGAAATCCTACCTACCGTGGCTTAAGTCACTCAGTTAACCCAAAAGGTTAACCCAAAAGATTAATCTTCCTAAGAAATATCTAACTGTCTAAAACTAACTCTCAAATAATGTTAATTATCTGCATGTTTGTGTTCCAGCATACGTGATTTCCAGCTGCCAACACTGGACATAGTGAAAGCTTCTACACAACATGAGCTTGCCAATGAGCAGCCACCTCTAAAATACGTAATTTTTTATCTGCACTTGATTGCCACGGCTTAAAAATTCCCGAATACGAGAGCTATGCATCATTTTCAGACTGTTCAGTGTAGTATAAAAGCCAAGCTTTTTGGTTTGGCTTGTTGATATTTCCTGAAGACATGGAACAATTCTGAAAGGACAGATTTCTTGGCTCTCGGCTAAAGGTCAGCAGTCACGCAGGGAGCGCTTGCGAAGTGTACCAAAATGATTGGGAAGAAAAGATTGGCATAACAGTGAGGTATTATTAAAAACTGATTTAAGTGGGGGAAAAGGGAGAAAAGAGAGAGACAGATGAGGATTAGACACTCAACAAGTGAGCTTTCATTGAGACTAGAAAAACAGCCTTGTTCCTTGCTGCTTGCAGCCCCTCAAGTGACACTTGAAGCACCACTTGCTCTTGCCCCCTCTTTCCTCCTGCTCTGCCAGCCATGCGCTGCCATCCCAGGCTGCTCTGGCTCTGACCAGACATCACAAATCACTCCCTTGGCCTTTTCCTACATGGTCCAGAGGTTTTTCCAGGCTCATCTCCATAAACAGGTTATGGAGGTGCAGGTTTCACCGGGGACGACAGGAGTTCCAGAGTCCCATGGCTTTGTGCAACCCTGACGTGCAGTTGTGTGATGAACAAAAAAAGGCTGATCTTCCCAAGGCATCTCCCCCAAACCTGCCCGAAGTTTATAACACGCTCTCAGCATGATTAAAGACCCAAAGCACTTTCCTGGCTATCTCCTGTTCTGCAGCCGGCAGAGGGGGCAGCAGGCAGCTCGCATCTGTTTCTCGAAACCATCTGCTTGAGCAAAGTTTCTTGTCAAAGTATTACATTTTATAACAACAGATACCAAAAAAATCTCACATCTACTGAGATGACAGCAGTTTGAAAACAAGCACTTTCTGCAATTAAACTCTCTGAAGCACATATAGTGTAGGTAGCATCTTTAAATAATGTTTAGTATTGGTCTCAACAGAGACTGTCCCAGCTGCCTCCAGGACATCTAATCTTGTTTTCATTTTTATTATCCATGTTTTTCTTTTAAAGTGTGGGGTATATACAGTTTTCCAGGCAAATAAACTCTGACCTAAACCAACCTAGCAGCCTCCAGCAGGCCCCTGCCACAGGCTGTACACCCAGGTAAACAACCCCCCTCCCTGCCTCACTGAGATCCCCGGGACATCAGAATTAAGGAAGAATTTGTGCCTATAACTCTGCTAATGAAATACCCTTACCCTGACTTCAACATCCTCCTTAACACTGACTTCACTTATGGTCTGTGACACCTTTTTTTTTACATTAAAACCAACTGGTTGTAGAGCAAAACACCACCTTTTCAATGAAGGCAGTAAAAGGTGAACAGCAAGCCAATGAGTGCATGTGTAGCTCAAATCTGATGCCCCCCAAATGCTGCCAACTACAGTAATCTAAAGCAAAACAACAAATGAGAGTGCATTTGTAATCAGAGCAATCCTGTAGGCTGTTAAGCTTTAAATTTAGGCCTGGCAGGTCCTGGAGGAAGGGTATCCCAGAAGGCATGTGTCCTCTGCTGTGCAGAGAGCACGCAAACTATAGGATCCTATTCCACATACATCACTTCTGAACATATCACTACACCTGTTGTATGTAATCTGTATTTTGTATGTGTATTTCCTCTAAAAAGACTTTGAGATAAAGGACATAAATCACTTGCCCCCAAAAGCAGCCAAGTGAGCCTGAAACAACAGGTTATAATTCCTCACAACGGGACAAAGCTGTAGCTCAGAGTGAAGGTGCTCTGACAGTCCAGGGTTTTACACACCACAACCTGTAGGAATGAGTTATTCTCCAAAGCAAAATGTTGCACACCAGCATGGAGAATGTTACTTCAGAAGGAGATTGCTGTAGCCTTGCTCTTTTCTAGCTGGAGCTTCAGGGCAATTTACAAGTAGAGGCTATTGCCATGATCAGTGCCGAGATTACAGAAGCAAGATTTGCTGTGATGAATCTCAAAAAAGACAGCTCCAGGCCTCGAGTTAATGTGCCACACCTGCTAGCAGAGAATATATGAATAATCTCATCTCCAGGCTGCAAATACTACGAGAAAGGGTTGGACATCCCCACCCAGTGGAGCCTCCCCCACTATGTTCTCCTAAAGCCAAGTGAAATCGCTAATAGGAAGGAGGACAAGCTGAGCATCTCTGTGACCCCTAAACCTGCACGCTCAGCTGCTGCTGAGGAAATCCAGCAAAACCAGGCTTCTGGTGCCAGAAAGATCAGAACTCATCAACCTGACATCGAAAAGCTCTTTTATTGAACAGCTCTAAACAGCATAGCTGCAAATATCTTAACTGTGAGATTAGGAACATTCACTGGAAGACGGGGTAGTTTCTATGGTACTGTTTAAGGAGTTGAGGTGATTCCATTGCCCTGTCACCAGAACTCCTTCCATTCTAAACCATCTATGCAGTAATTAAAGAAAAAATATTACTGCTTATTGGTAAAGTCATGCTTGAAACTGAGACAGAACATGATTAATTTTTTTTCTTAAATCATGTCCTGCATAAATTATAAACTATGTATTGATTGCAAGGGTAGTTAAGCAAACTAAAAAGGTGTAATGGGAGCAAGAGACATCTCGGCCTTGTGGGCTCAAGGGAGGTTATTCCCACTGCAAACCACCAATGATCTGTGCATTATGGTCTGTTAAAGTAATACTTGGCTTATTGAACACTTACTTTGTTTGATGCTTAAAAGAAAGGCAGGCACCACAGAAATAAAACTCTATTTTTGTAAAATGCTGGGGAACAAAAACGAAACAAAAAAACTACCCAGAAAAGCCCTTAGAGCTCTAATTGGCATCTCAGCACAAGCATCCCCCTTTCATATGCTTGGTTTTCCTTAATATTATCCTTATCGCTGTTATTATCATTCATTCTCCAAAGACACACACTCACACTAAACCATTCTTCACCAGGCAATTTCTGCTCCTCAACAGAATCCTCAAAGCTTCCATCAAATTTTGCTCTTTTGCAGGATGGATGCAGAACTAGGTTCTTTTGAGCATCTGTGGCAAAAACAAAGAGCAGATATGCCAGCCAACACTGCGAGAGGCAGCAGAAAGAGAGGGTGCCAAGGCTGGTGGACATTCTGCATCGAGCCCTGCGAAGGGCTGGGTTTCAGAGGTCAGTGAGGGTGCTCAGCAGCAGCTATGGCAGGTCCCATTCACACACCAGTCTGAGCAACCAGCATTGTAAAGGCTTTTTTGAAAATCCTGGTTGTCGCCTTTTAAGGCAGGTGAAAATCAATTAATTTTGAGCTTTTAAAGGAATGTCTTCACTGTGGTCAACCTTGGCCACACAGTAACAATGCATTTTGCAGAGGTGCACTGCTTTTTCTCTCTGTTTTATGTAAAAGCACTTCATCTTGGTTATCAGCTTCCTGAAGGTCAGGCTTATTTCTTTAGATCTATTATTTACTGCTTGAAATTTTCAGTTCCACCTTTCTAGCTATTATAGCTTCTTTCCCCAACTCCTTTTCACTGTAACTCCATATGATGCCTGTTGATAAAGTTAGGAAGACCAGGATTCTAAATGTCTGACCTTCTTCAAAATCTGATAATGGATACAGTTTCTGAATCACAGGTCATTTCAATTTCGCCAATAAACCATTTATTTCCAGTGGCCTTCAGACCTTGAGGTTTACTGTGCACTGCAAAATGGATTCTTTGGGGAACAATAAAAGTCAAAGAGACATCCTTAGCCTTGGCTTAGCACGTTAGGAGGGATTTTGTGCTTTGGACGGTATGTTTGTCCACAGCATCTTATGCACCACAACCTCTTAAGACCTTCAGTGCTGCACAACATTTCCTGATGTTTGTACAAAGCTGAAACTTTAGCCTGATGTGAACTAACCTCCGTTTCATTTGCAATCTATATGGAAAGGACAAGAAAAATCCACACCTCCTTCAACCCTCCCCACCTACCGAGGGCTATCCAGTCACTCTGACCGTATTCTTCAACTTACAGCTCAAGGCATAGAGCCAAGTTTGACATCACTACCTTAAATGTTATGCTGCTGTGGTAAGACCCGATTACACGACGCCTGTAAAAGCTGTGCCAGCGCCAAGGAACACGCTGTCGGTACGAGCGCCTGCCAACCTTCTTCGGTGGCTTCACTGAAACAAGATTTTCAAAGTCACTTGGGCTTACACAAACAGTACCAGAGTTACAACTCCTATCGAAGATCAACCTTTCACACGAACTATTGAGCCAGGTGCAGAGGAACGCATGTCGAACACGAATCCCCGGTTCAAGTGGCGCTTGGAAAGTGAAGCAGCGACTGGATCCCGAGCAGGGGGGAACCGAGCAGGTTTTACTTACTGTCAAAGCTTCTGTGCTGCGCTGTTAGGGTCGTCTGCACAGAGCGACCGGCCTCTTTCATCATGGCTTCAAATTCACTGCGGCTTTTGTTTGCAAAGTTCTCCTCCATCTCGCTGGTGCAGCAGGTATAGCCTTGTGGGCAGATTCGCAGGTGCTCCCCTGAAATGAGAGGGGGAAAAAAAGAATGGAGTTGAATGGCCAGGTCTGGAAAAGAAAAGATTTCACCCCAGATAACCTCAGAATCAAAATGTTCCAGCTCCCAAGTAATCTGGACCTGCATCAGGCTTGAAATGCTTACGCCCTAATTTGAGTTGTTCTGCATTTGTATGCGGTTGGTGGGAACGCAGGTACAGATTTTTCTCACTGCTGACTGTGAGGGAAGGAAAATTGAAGGAGATAAAATTTATACATGGGGCAAGGAGAAGGAAAATACAAGTGTCTGTTGCTCAAAGTCCACCCTAGAATCCCAGAAGACATAGAAGTTTCTGCTTAAATGACATACTATTCATCCTTGTTAGACTTAACATGTATATTAGAGCAACTGTTTGAAACTACTTTATCAAGAAAAAAACCAACTCCAAAGTGCTCCTCCCATTCTCAAACCTACTGCACAAAATTCCTAACCTGGGAAGGCATTTCCATAACCAGAGAGGTGGGACTAGTGAGAAGCTTTCAGAAGACATGAGACTTGCTAAATGCCAGTGGAATCTGGGTGACCAATTCCCCTCCACATATTGTGAAATCTGCCCATTTACTACTTTTTAAATGAAAAATTTATCTGGCAGGAAGAGACAATCACTGATTGAATACATCCTTTGCTATAGGGAAGGACAGGAAAAGTAAGAAGATTTAGCAGTCAAATTGAAAAATTCTTCAGCGTGGGAGCTCCTCCTGCCCTCTGCAATCTCTTTATTGTGGAGAAGCAAGTGTTTGCATAGGCACAGTCAGCAGCATTTTAAAAATAATTGCTTAAGTTCTTATGAATCCTTCCAAACAAAGGCACATCCACCTGCAAACACACCCTGCATTTCTCCTTACCCAGCAATAAGAATTCATTTGAATGAAATAAAACATCAGGGTTACTTTTTTGGTTTGATTTTTTTTTTTTTTTTTAATAACAAAAAACCCCTTGGTTCCAAGCACGTACTGAGATAAACCAATTACAAAGAAGTTACTGTGCTTTACATAATTTGATTAGGATTGCCAGTGATTTTGCTGGCAGCTTTACAGGACTGCTGTCTTAACATCATAGCTGATCTGAAACACATATTTACAACCGTGTTTTATCTTGTGTGTCTCAACAGCTTCAAATCCTGAAACTGTACAGTCCTCCAGTGACTCCCATTAAAGTCCTTAGCTATTTCCAGCATAGAACCCTTAGCAAACAGGTGCCTTGGTGTAAAGGGTCTTTGAAACTGGACATGTGTCCTACCCTTGTGAATGTCACGTCATTAGTAGCCTGACTAAGAGCGATTTTGACAGGAGTGCTCTCGTAGCTGATGTATTTTAGGCAGAAGCCATTCAGGATGAGTTTGCATTTCGCTGGCCCTCCGGTCCCTGCTCACAGATGGCTCTGGAGGAACCTCTGCAGGGTGCTGGGGTGAGCGCGCCCTTGGAAAACAGGTTGCCATGTGCATTGGCACAGACAGCTCAGCCCTCCTGCCTCTGCGACGGGAACTGCCGCAATGGAACCAGTGTTCCTGAGAGCAACGCCCATCATCAGGCTCCTGTGATGCTCCCAGACAAGAGGAGACAGAATGTCCCATGGGCTCCCATCTCCCACAGGACCCCACCTCCCAGTCCCCATGAGCACCCAGGCACCACACTGGCCAAGCGAGAGGAAAAGCACCAAGTTGTTTCAACATCAAAACCGAGAATCAAATAGAAACATCTTGTGGCTCAACTCTTGCCATACCCGATGCAATTTAAGTTACAGCGCTTGCCTAAGCCTTTCTTTCCTTCATAAACTAGATTGTTGCAACTCATTCCCTGCGCTTATTTGTGGAAAGCTGCATCTGTACCAGAAAGGCATCATGAGGCGTGACACAGCAGAAAAAGGGAGCTATAATTTTTTGACAAGACACGGCTTTGTTTCCTGTCATGGTAAATTAAAAACTTTTTTTTCCTGTCCAGCCTCTTCCATGTGATTTCTGAGGATTGCTGATGAGGATCAAAGCTTCGAGAGGTGTTTTTCTGCAGTGGGCATCCTTCCACGCTGCCCTAGGGACAAAGAGAGGCCTTTTCAGTGCCCAGCCTCCCTGAAAGGCCTGTTGTCAAGGAAATGGATCCCAGCAGATCCAAATAGTTCCAAAAGTCTGCCTTCACCACCGCCGGCTCCACCGCTGACACATTTGGCAGGTGAGGTGCTGGTCCCACCAGCACTTGACAGCACCCAAAAGCACGAGGGCTCCTGCCACTTCTCCATGCGCCGTTAACCACCAGGGCTCAAGGGATCAGCCTGAGCCTCCAACAAGCCCTGACAAACCCGCTGCTTTGCTAAAGCAGGATAAAGCGGTGAGGAAAGACCGTGTGGGGAGCTCCCATCCCACAGGGCCTGGCTGTGCAATGGCCGCCTACCCCCTCAGGGGCGGGAGAGCAAACATGGCCGCCCCAGCGGGGAGACACCTCCATGTTCATCAAAGCTGCTGCTCAGGCGGGTTCCCAGCACAGGCTTAAAAAACAAAAGAAAAGGGGAAAAGTGTGGGGATTGCCTCTGGGGAAGTACAGGCCCTGTCCCCGGGAGGAAGATGGACGGGGGAAGGAAGAGCCCCTCACCCTGGGCTGCGCTGACAAACAACGAGGAGCAGCAGAAGTGTGAGGTGCGCTAATTAAAATGTGACATGACCAGACAAAAACCTCCACGATCCCACCCCGGGCAAAGTAGAGAGCGTGTTTCAGCAGGATGGCATCAGTCCAACACCTTGTTGTGCTAGCAGAGCTCCAAACTGCCAGCCGGCCAGCACCACGCAACCGACAGGGAAAGAGACAGGGAAACCGAGACAAAAAGGAAGGAAAAAGCCACAGCCGTAGCTAAAATTGCTTAATTTGACACAACTTTGTGAACTGAAAATAGAGTATTTTTAATGCTTGATCTCAGAGCAGTTTCGATCCCTTCCGAAGCAACATTCATCTTAGTTTTCCGCGGGCATTTGTACTTGGCACCACAGCACTGTATCACAGCGGGAAAGCAAAGTTTTTATCATTTATCTTTGTAATTCCAACTCGGCGCACGCAGGATAGTCTTACAGCGCTATAAAAATGCTTTGCTTTCTTTGCTTTTTAACCTGACCCACCCTGAAAACATTCACTGTTATTATTTAACCTTTTTTTATTGACTCCAAAATAAAGGCACTCTAGACCGCGTTTGTTTGCTCTCCTTATATTCCAAAGTTCATTTATTTGCTAACTTGCCGTTATGTCACTGCTGAAGCAGCGCTATAAATATCCTTGGGTTCACTTGGCAGATTATCTGCAGATAGCTACGGAGAGCTGGAGGTGTTTTACGAGGAGTAAATCTGCAAGATATGCTGCGCGTTCTCCTCTCCGCTGCTGCGTCAGAGAATTTTTCCTCTTGCTTAGAGCTGACACGTTGCTAATGGCTTGCAGGAGAGCGCATGCTCCCAGCCCCTGGAAGAGTTTTGCAGAAAGCAAGTGAGCACGACAGAAGCCAAACCAACAGCAAGTGGAGAGTTGCTCCAAATCTAGAAGATAACGAAAATGCTCCTGGTGACTCGGAGCAACTCTGGGTCAGGCCCTGAAAAAATGACCCTATCCCCTCTGGGGCTGTAACTGAAAGCAGCAGACGCTCAGCTACTACCAGCTTGGTGCTGCCCTAAGCACTCTGGATTTAAGACGTATTTGTCAGTAAGAGAAGATGGACTTTGGGATGCTTCGCTTCCCTTCAGAAAACTATCAGATTTCCCGAGCCTTGGGCAGCCAAAATTTGTGGTTCCCTGGAAGAGCTGGCTCTCCTGCAAAGGCTGCCGAAGGCAGGGTGGGATGTAATCCACTAACTTCACGGTATCTTGGAGTGAGGGCAGAGCGTGCATGAAAACAGCATCAAACAAATATCTCATTTGTGATTAACTGCCCTGGAGTGGAAAGGAATAGGCAGGAGGCTGATGACAAGAAAATATCACACTGTCCTTCAAATACCCTCTCAGCTGGCTGGGTTAGCAGATCGTTTTGGCTATCAAGTTCATTACTGAGTTTGGGAGGGCTGAATATTAAATCACTCGACCACCTTCCCCTCAGGGACAGAGCCGGGCTGCTTTGTGACAGGGGGCATAACCCTGCCTGCACCCACCACTGACATGAGTGGCTCAGCTCCCTGCAGCTTCCAACTCTACTCGGCCGCGGGCTGTGCCAGGAGCCACCGCAGCCATGGCATCTGGTGTAACACATCAGGGCAGCAGGATCCCAGCTAACTGAGCTCAGAAGAGCTTGCTAGCTGCTCATCGCTGCTGTGTTTCACCCCACCGTGAGGCTCTGCAGCTGAAAACAAGAGCAGTCCCCGGGGTGTGAAATGCAATACTGAAAGAAGAATCCTTGGCTCCTTTAACTGTATAAATAGTGCTATTTCTATCCCTTTCACAGGATCGTGGAGATTGAATTCATTACAATGTTTGCAGAACGTTTAGGGTTATTTGGATGTGTCAGAGTAACTAAATGCAAATTATTACCAAATCATTCCTCCTGGAGGCTAATTTATTTCAGGATGTGATAAAACTGGCATGATTCTTCCCTCATATTTGTAACCCTCCTCCTACTCACTCTCCAAACTGCTCCAAAAACTCATCTCATGCTCCTTGACCAAAACTGACCCCCGGCTGCCTCAGTCCAGAGCCCCATGTCAGGACACCTACAGCCCAAACCCTCTCCTCGAGGGTTTCTGGGTGGACATGTCTCAGGCAATCAGGCTTCCTGAAACCCCACACTGCAGACCCACCCTGCCAGGCACAGCAGGGACACCAGGATGCAGCCCCTGGCCAGGTACAACCAGTGAGCATAAGAGCACCTGGCAGCCGAGGAGCTCCAGCCCTCTCCTTATGTCCCTGGCAGGCACTACTGTCTGTTGGCCTCTCCCTCTTCACACCTCAATCCCATCCAGGCTAATGAGCACCACAGCCAGCAACTGAGAAGAAAACAGTTTAATTCAGATCATGGGGTTTTTTTAACCATGTCAGAGTACCTGCAGCTGAAGCAAAATGAGCCTGGAGGTGGTACAGATGTTAAAAATACCTTGCAAAGAGGTAGTGCAATCAAAGTAAATCCCCTTCCTTATGTCTCCCAGCTTTTCCTGCTTCAGGTGTTTCTGTCCCCATCTCTCTTGAAATATGTGTCTTTAAAGCAAACGTGATTTAGTGCGTGCTGATAAGTAACTGACAGCACAGCCTCTAGCACTACTACCACCATGCCACCTGGAAACCCAGTCTTGGGTTAACTCCTAGGGGAAACAAGGTACCCCAAAACCATTCAGTTGAGGAGACAGTCCTGGCTGGCTGCCCTAGGAACCTCTTCATGCCCTTTTCATTCTAGACGTAGTACTAATATCAGCTGGCAAGCTGCTTCCAAACACCTACGCCCCATAATATTTGTGTAAGGTGTCCGGGCGTGCAGCTGGTCTCCCAGAGTAGCTGCTGACATCAAACTGAACTGGCTACCAGACTGCTCTGGTGAGTGCAAATCAGGAATTTTCCCATATTGCAAAGGCAGGTGTGAGCTAAGTGCCGCGCAGCCTGTTCCTTTGATTTGCGGTCAGCTGTTGGCAAAATAAGATATCTTTGATTTTCTGATAATGTACAAAGAGTATCGTCTTCTTGGGCTTTGGTTTGCATGTAATGTGCAAATGTGAATATGAAGCAGTGCACACACTTTGATCCACATGCACAAAACCATGTTCTCCCTGGTCTTAGCGATACCATGGGTTGAGGTTATACGTGGTGGGGCAGGGCTTTGGGTTGGTCAAGAAATCAGTGGCAGAATATGGTCAGGAGGAAGGGCTGTGACCATGTGAAGTCATGACTCTCCTGCATTTTCATACCAAGAAGCACTCTCAGGATAAAAGGCAGAGGTGTCAGGGTGTAGCCGGGCACCAGCCCCTCTATGGACTCAGGAGGCATCCTGGATGAGCCAGAGAAGGACATAATGCAGCGAGGGGGAGAGGAGAGCTAAAGAGAAGCTGTCTGCTTCACCAGCCCCCTGCAGGAACCCTCTGTGGACCTCAGGGCAAGCTACATAGCAAGATCCAGGGTAGCCTCAGCCAGCCCAAGGCCACCATGGGGCAGGGTCACAGCTCACACGCAGAGGACTGTGGGCGAGAGGCAGGTGCCATCTCACCTGCTGCATCCACCCCACCCCACCCTCCACGCACATCGCTGCTGCCTTCCAGTCTTGGTAAGGTGAGAGGGATTTGGATCTAGCAACCAACTCAGATTTCTCTTTGACGGAGTATCTGGGTATCTCGAGGGACTGATAACAAGGGCATGAAGTCTTTTCAAGCTGCACGGCACAGGTCTGAATTTGTCCCATGTCAGCAGCTTTTATAATGCCTTACCATCTGACGGCTGATCAAATAGCTTGTGCTATCTGAGATGTACTAATGTTTTTGTTCCAGATAAAGAAAACAAGCACTGTGTTCCACATCAGTGATAAAAACAGCAAACTGGAAAAAAATAGCTAGAGAATATGCTTATTCTGTTACAGCAATGCACGTGCTTAAGACGAGACAATAGCAAAACATTAAACGCTTGTTCCCACAGCTCATCATTCGGATCAGGATTATACCAACAGAAATGAACAACCAAGAGTAGATAATCTGTAAGATTTGCTCTTTCCCCTTCTTACCTTTCTACTCCTACCAGGATTTAAGAAATTATCAAAACACTGTTGACCAAATAAGACAACTTAATCTGGCTACTACGTAGAGTTGGCTCCCTACCAGGTTAGCACTGTTGTGTCACTGCACAGCGACTAGATACGGGTATTTCTGAGGAATATCACAACTGGCACCCTTGGAGCAGAAACCCACTGCTTGGTGGGATGGCTTTGGGACTGCCCTGTTTCCTGCTGACACAGGAGAGCCCAGGGAGCTGTGTGGGAGGGTGTGGGAGAGGCTGAATGGGAATTTCCTCTGTATTTGCTCTGTTCATGTGTCAAAACACTCCAGGCTCCAAGGCTGTCAGCTCAGTGTCACGCTCACAGGCTGTTAGTGTGGTATCAATTTGTTTAATCCTAGACCCCGATGTCAGAGGAATTTATAAGGCAGGCAAACACAGGCAAAAAAAGTTAATTAACAGAGGAGAGAGAGCCACCCCTGTGTCCTGGAAAAAAATCTTAAGTACAGAGTAGATAAGAGTGCCTTCAGAAATGACAGTCTGAAAATCCTCATGTCATCCGTGTATGTTACGGTGGCAAACTGCCCAAAGGAAGGGAACAGAGAAAATGTCACAAATGCTGACAACAGGCTTGATTCTTACTGAAAAGATCTGCACGAAAGCGCTTCACCCACGCATTGCTCCTTTGGGTTTGGGGAGTGCCTTTCCGAATAAAACACAGCACCCCTTCCCATCACTCTGCTCCCCACTTTCTCACTCAGGACCTGGATCTGCCCTTAGCTGCATGGACCTGACTCTGCCTCCGACTCGGAGCTGGGCACACGCAGCGGGAAACAGCACAGGGTGCAATGACCCAAGCCTGTGTTTAAGGACAGAGTAGGAAATGCTTTATAATTTGCAGTAGAAAATATCTTTTTCAGCGGTTTAAGAAAGGAGGGCCAAATCCACACGTACCACAAGCAATAAAGGACCACTAACTAGCAGAACTGACCGAACACAGCGAAACCCAACGTGTTCTTCAGATCCTCTTCTGGGCACTGGACCCGCTGCTGGAGAACTCCTGAGCAGGTCTCTGCTCCAGGAAAGGAAAAGATTCATTATGAAAGGCTTCAAAGGGGAGCCAGGACCTGGTCTACAATTGGCCATCTCCAAATAAATCAAATGGAAGGAAGCCTTCAGTTTAGACTCGACCAGTTGAAAGGCCCATGGAGAAACACACAGGGAGTTCACTGTTACACTCTTTCCTCTCCCCTTCTCTGAAAGACAGAAAACTCTTAAAAAAAGAATCTTAGACAAAGGAAGAATTATCTTGTCTCTTCACATAACACTTGTGGGGATGTATTGAAGTTGTGTGTCATAATCCATCACTATCAACCTCTTTCAGAGTAGTCCTGAGCACATCAGCTTCTCACCAGATGTTTTGGTTCTATTTTTTTTTTCTTTCTCTTGGAACAAAGAATCTTTTTATCCTCAGTTTGCTACATTCTAAAATAAGATTTAACTGCAAACCTATCACTCTGATCAGATGCAGCTTCACTGGGGGCTTCATAACAACATACATATGTTATTACATAAAAGGCGATGCAATTAATTAAGCAGAATCTTTTTTTTTTCCCATTTTTTTCTCAGCAAAATGTCTAATGGAGAAGTTGTCACCTCTTCCCTGTGCCTTGGCAGCTTGCTACCAGAAGGATCAGACTGGAAAAGGAATCTCAGCAGTAAATTGAGGATTAACGATGCAGTTTCCACTAAGGGGTTTAAGGGGTCAAGGCTTTTGGTTTAGTCTCCATTTGAAGGGAAAAAAAGAAAAAAAAGCTTAGGGGCAATACTTCATATAATCCATGACAGAAACTTGAGGAAGGGTTTGGTCAAAAACAAAAGGCTCTTCCAGTCGCCCTGCAAGGAAAATGGTGATACTGTGCCTTGGGCTATTTTGGGATAAAGAGACCAAGAGGCTTCAGCAAGCTTGTAAGACTGTTGCTCAATAATGGGGAGTGCTCGTGGCCAGTTCAAATCATTTCAGTGCAAAGAGCAAACCTGCATTAACCTCTCATGGAGAAGTCAGCATTTAGAAAACATTTCCTTCGAAGCTGCTCAAGCTGGTGTGAAAACCATGAAAACCATCTTTCTGGGCTTCAGACACACTCTCAACACTGGGCTCCTGCAAGTCACCCACCCTGATAAGCCACCCTCCTGGTCACTGAAGCGAGGACCGTGTGCTGCCTCACCCTGCTAAGCACAGCTACAGACACTCTTGGGAGCACCAGGAGCTGCAGGAATGGCTCATTCCCTTCCTGCAGGAGGACGTGTGTATCCAAGAAGGATCTTGACTTCTAGCAACAAAAATCTCCTAAGGGAAAATAAACAAACTAAAAAAAACCTCAACCACTCTGTCTGCTGGTAAGAATGAAAATGACTCCTGAGTCTGCAAAAAAACCTTGTCTTTAAATAGTTATTAAACAAACTAGATTCTTGGATCTGCATCTGGTCCTGAGAGTTTGCAAAAACAAAGTGCCTATGCCTAAAAATGTAAAAAATTAGCTTTAATGACGCTCATTAATCTTAAATTCCATAAATGTGTGTAGTCTTTTCAAAATCAAAACTAAAAAGATGCATGTAACGAATTGTCTGAACCCCACAAATTCAAGATCATCCTTTTTTAGATCTTTGTAAAAAAGGAAGAGACTTTACCTCTGCAGGGTTGTTGGCTTGTGCCATAAATTAGAAGTGCTTAAACCTCTTTGTCATATGAGTTGGCAGGGATGTGGGAAGGTGCAGGATTGGAGGGGCAAGCTCTGGTTGCTGGGGGCTTTTTTCACTTTGAAACTCGAAGCTTTTGTCAGCCCCAGAAATGCTTGGTTCTTCTTCAGCTATTGCTTTGCTTTATTTGTCTCAAGAATGTTTTGGCCGGCAGCAAAGGTGCTGAACAACTGTGGAAGCCTCTCCTACAATTTGAGCTACCATGAAAGGAAGCAGCAAGTATGGGGTCATCTTGTGGGAACATGAAATTGCAGACTTCCAGTTCAACAAAACTGATGCAGCTGATGCAGAACTTGGATGAGGACCAGCATCAAGGCTGGAGTCTGCAGAAGCCTCTGGACACTTCACGTGAGGGAACTGCAGCAGAAGGAATTCAAGATGCTGCCTTTCACTTCAGGTTGTAGAAGCACGTAGGTGAAATCTGTGCCATCGCTCTTCTCTTTATGCCTCCATCTCATCTTCCAAAAGCAGATCAGAGAAAGCTGCCTGTAAACCCAAAGATGCAATGTGTATCTGTAAGGAGCATCTCTTCTACCCTTAAAATTAATCCAGGGGAAGAAGGAGATGAAGGCACCGGTCTGGTCCTGTCACAACAGATTTCCATTTCCACGAGAGTCAGTCACCATTCACTGCCACACAGAGGGGTGACTCAGAGGCCCAGGTTTAAACTGGGATGAACGTTTAAAACTCCAACGCCCTGCTAGATCCCTGCGTGGCTCATAGTCCATGTGCCCAAAATTTTACCAGAGAAATTTATTTTAGGCAACTTCTGTTTGAAAACTTAATGGAAGTGTAGCTGTTCTCCCCCTGAGCGTCAGGAACAGATGACTAAGAAATGTTGCCAGTATCTGTCTTTCAGAGAGATTAGTGTTGGGTTTGTGTGGTATCCTATTTATAACTTTGACAAACAGCTCACCCAATCATTTCATACTTAATCATAGCTGTCTGCCCAGCTCCCTTCAGAGAAAAGCCTTTCAAAAACTACGTGCCAACATCATACGAACAAAAGGAAGCAAACCACAGTCAAGAAAAAAAGACCTTGCTCCCAAATCCAGCAAAAGCTCACGAGCTCTACAGAAACCAGGTCTCGGTAAATCATAAGGCATAATTAGAGCGTCATTATTCATGGGACTGCAGAGCTATAGTTAGTCAGTGTTTCCACTGTAACCCCCTATTTTCGTAGAGGTTTGCAGCTCAGCTGCAAGGAATTAAGTCTATGATGAAATTTGGCAGCAGAAATCTTAAAGCAAGGATTATTTTTTTCAAAACATTTAAAGATTTTTTTATTTCCCCCCCCCCCTTTCAATTCCCCTCTTACTTCTGAGGCTGTAGCAACACTCATAAAAGAAACAAACCCCACTTCTGCCAGCTCTTTGATGGCGGGTTTCTGGGCATGTCTCTGTGCGGTTAATGGGACCAAAGATATCAATTTAGTAGAGATTTTCAAATACAGAAGTCTTGAAAATTTGAAGTCGCGATCCCCAGAATTACAACTCAACTTTCCTTTGAACGTCTTAGTAAGCATTACCATCTATGGTGTTACATGCTATGCAATAAGGGCCTTTACATTCAGCATAAACCCTGCATACTCATCCAGTGCCAAAAACGGGTTTACATTTCACGGGATAGAGCTGTTAGATTTCCTTACTTTTTTTTTTTTTTAACATCTTTCTTTCGTTCTTTGAAGTAACATTGTGCAGGGATAGTAAGAGATTGAGTAAATCTCTCTGCTGGACTCTGCCCCTAAGCTCTATGTTCACCAGGCTGCTCCCTCCTTGCCTACCTGACTCTTCCCTTCAGGTGCACATTTCAGCGTGCCCACAGGCACGATTGGGACCACTAAGAGGAAGCATGATGAAAGGAAAGGGACAGGAGAAACATCTCGATGGGACATTTGAACCTAGACAATATTAAATAGAGCCCTTCACAACATTTTCAGCTACTCAAGAGAAACAGACCGGTGTTTGCATTCGTAAGAACACCAGAAGAATGCATTTGCTCTTTTCCAACTAGCTCTGGCTGAAGCATCCTACAGATTCAGCATCCCCAGACATGAATCTGATTTATTTTCACACATATGGACCATATGCCAGCAAGGTACAGCAATCTCTGGGCACTATGCCTGGTTGTCACTGCATGCCACAAGGAGCACACATCAGAAGGTAACTGCCTTAAATGAACTCCCATCTTCAAAAACAAACAAACAAAACCAGTGTAAAAATGGGAGTTTGAAGACTTACAAGCCTCAGTCTGGAACTGGATGGCTGCGAATGGTCTCTTCAGAGGATCTAACAGCAACACCACCTCTTCTGCTCAGGAGGAAAGCAGATACACCACCTCCCTGACCACCACCATTTGTGAAAACCATAAAAGCAAAGTTCACTTTTTAGTCTGGAAGTCCTTATCTGCGCTACAAATGGTAGCAACCTCAGTACTTACGTAGCAGAGAGGATCTGAACTCCTGCCATGTCTTAAAAACAGTACAAAGCAGAATTCCTAGATACGCTACTTGATTCTGCTTTTCAAGGTGGTAGTCAGGAATTAAGAGGCAAATGAACTCAGTAAGATTACTCGTGTACCTTCAATCATTTACAGGAATGTTAGCAAGATCTTGGCTTCCGAGGGCTGGCTCACGCTTTCCCACTGCGACCATCATTAACCTGACATAACATGTTCATAGAGGAAGAGATGATAACGATGCTGTAACAGGTCTCCATAGAATATGGTTATGAGGAGGGAACATCTTAGAGAAACTGTCATTCATTAAGCACTCAGCTAAATGCATAAAAATGGCTGAAGGAAAAGCTCTGCAATTTCAGGAATTTATAACTTAAAAAATGCCCATTCTTGACACTTTGGTTCTTGGGTCTTTTTCACGTGGGTGTTGCTAAGAAGTGGCAGATTCAGTTTAAATGGAAACCGCAGAGTTTTTTTCTTCACCTCTTTCCCCTGACCGTTAAGTGTTCAGTCTTCTGCAGCCACCTTAAAAGACATCATGGACCAGTCAGTAGAAGATGCAAGTTGTAAAACCTGAGTTTAGCTCTCCCCATATTGTGTATCCAAGTAGGCACCTTATTCCCATCTGGGAAAGCTGTAGTGCTTCAAAGTGCATCTCACACATCAGGTCTCAGGTACTTAACTAGGTCTAAAGCCAGAATCCCAGTCAAAGTGGCAACCTCTCCTTTTGATCCCTCTGTTCTCTGAGCTCACTGAGACACTTTTGCTCTTGAATAATCCCATTCTTCGTGCGTCCCAGCATAACAACACCGTCACCGGATTTTTCTTTCTTGTCTTAGCAAGAAAGGAGGGACCATCCCCTGGATTCAGGAAGCAGTTTATCAAGTCTGCAAGTCAACTCCACTTGCAGATTCAGTTGGGCCAGTGGGAAATGTTCCTGGCACTCTGAATCACACGGTGTACAACCCCCACGCGTTCACCAGTCCGGCCACTATTAGCTAAGTCACGAACGTCATAAGTCATTCACCTTCTCTTTTTGCAAGACGACAGGAAAAAATTAATACCAGTTTGACCAGTAATTACATGACGCTATGACTAGCACCACGACCAGGATGATTTTCAGCAATGCTTTGCAGCATTCTTTCCCCTGGCTTTGCTGACTCCTTGGCTCGTTTCTGAGCTCCTGACATAAAATCAAGTATGCAGAGAGAAGCAAGGGCTCCCAGAGCAGAAGACTGTGGTTCTGCAGAGCAATCAAACTTGTGTGCAGTTTGCTTACCTCCCAGCAGCTAACCATGTGTCCTTTACTGACCAATCTGGTAGGAAACTGGAGAGGATTTACTCCTCTGAGCATCTGTGGAAGCAAACACTGTGCAATTCTCCTGGTTTTGGTGTTTATAAGCAAGTCATGTTCCAGCCTTCAGGCTTCCCCAGGGTACTGCTGAGGGACTGCTCCTCTCCTACCATATGTGCTCACACAGCTTGAATGCCAGTCACAGTGAGCCTCAGCAAACCTGCACTGGAGAAAATCCAAGTGGAAATCTCACGGGAACAGGTGTTGTCACTGGGGAGGCTTAGAAACAGGTTGGGCAAACAGGTCTAAATATATACTCTACTGAGCAACTCTTACTTGCTGTCTCCACTGAGACCACATGGTCTCAGAGGGCTTTTTCATCCTCCATTTCCCAAGATGTTGTGACCTGTCCATCTCCCTGGTCAGGCAATGGTATAGATCATACCTGAGGTTCTCGCACCTCCTCTGTGAATCAGGACAACACATCCATCAGGATGTGAGAGTGACATTCAACTATATTGATCCAGCATTAGAAACATGAGGGTGCAACAAGGTCTGCACCTTTAATTGCACCCTCATTCCCTGTGACAGCTGAAAACCCCTTCATTAACACACTTCACACACTGTCTATTTTTGATCTAGTTCAAATTCCAACCATCAGCAGAGTACGTTTGTCCCACTGCTGCTGAGAGCCCCCCTGGGATTTGTGATGCCCATCATTCAGCCTCGCTCCAGCAGGAAGACGGCAGCAGATACCTCTCCCACACGTGAAATACTCCCCTCCTTTCCAAGTACGACTGGCTCCCTCAGCTTCCTTAGCACTCCAGATCACTCTCCTTCCATTGACATGCAGAACTTAACCTTTTAATAAAACAAACTCCCTGTCTTCCACCTGTCTTTCAGCTCCTTCCTCTGTAATTTGACCGTGAGACTTCTCTGTTACGTTTAGGAAAGGTACGTGACTGGTCTCCTGCAATCAACAGATTCTAGATGTCCTCCCACACAGATGGTTCACCAGCTGTGGACCGTATTGGGTAACTGCAGGAAGGAGAAGAATGTGTGGCAGACCAGCAGCTCGACTGTCAGCTCTTCTTGTTCCTTCCCAGGCTCTTCCCACTGATGCAGTTTATCCACTCCTCCCTCTTCTCCGACCCCTTTCGCACCAATCCCGTGGTTCCCCACATCCATGCCAAGCAAGGGAGCGGTGCTGGAGTAGCACTGTGGCAGCCACGCTCTAAACTGCACAGCTCCTGTGAGCTAAAATCTTTGTTTTCCTCAAAGTCCCCCCTTCCCTCGCAACACTTTGCAATCACCTGGTGTAGGGGTGTGTGAAAACGTATCAGGACACTTCCCCTTGTTACTTGTTACCTGGCTTACTGGGGACATGGACAAAACATAGACCAATAGAATGGCTTGAGTTGGAGGAGACCTTAAAGATCATCTTGTTCCAACCCGCTGGCCATGGACAAGGACACCTCTCACTAGACCAGGTTGCTCAGACATCCCTGCTTCTACGTCAGCATCTCCTTCCACTGCCAACTGGCTCCTTCCTCTGCTTACAGAGCTCTGTATCTGCTTTAATAAGATATTTATAAGGTGCACAAATAACAAAACCTGCACTTTGGTCAGCGGTGGCCCTACACCAGCAGAGACTGAACTACTGACTTCTGAGGCAGCATCTGAGGAGGGGAACAAATGGGAGTGGATCAGATCTCCTTGCAGAGGAACTGCTGTTAGAAAACCAGCTCCTTTGTAACACAATGCAAAGCACTTGCTGTAACTTTAGGTTGTTGCCCATCTGAGACCTGAAGCAGCTCCCACTGAAGGCAATGGCAAAACTCCCACTGACTTCACAGACAGAGGGACTGGACCCCCAGTGCTTTCAAGTCTTGTAACCCACCCATGTGTTTAACAGCAAAACTGAGAAGGGCTGTCATATCCATAGCACTCTTCGGAGCATGAGAGAGAGGTTTGTCCAAACACAGGCAAAGCCTTTTCTTTGATTACTTTAATCGCAGCCACTACACAGCGATTGGCCTGGTGTCAGCAATTTGAACAAAATGCCACTTTTCAGAAGTGAAGCATTTTCAAGTAAGATGCTAAAGACACTACAAGGCTGAACCAACAGTTCCTCCAAGGTGGACTTTGTCTACTCTGTGCTAAATGGCCAACTAGTTCCTAGCTATGCCCCTCTAGACTCTGTCATTAATAATCCTGGCAAAGATGAGCTTCCCTCACAAGTCCTGAAAGTATTCTGATTTCATGCGTTTGCCTGCCAGAAGATGTGGACTTCTAGATAGATTTTAGGGTTTGTTTTTTTCCATCCTGAAACAAGATATTTCAATAAGGGGATCCAAGGGTCACAAGAACAAGTCAGCGTATACTTCCTGAGGCAGTTCCAAACTGCCAAGAGTTCACATGAAAACAGAAACAGTAAACCAGTTTCGGGACAGGAAAATGATCTCAAAGCCTTATCACACCCTAACATGGGCAATTTTCAATGTGTCTCTTGTTCACATTATCTACTTGAATTCCTAGCAAACTCTACTTTCCTAGCTGATTGGTATTCCGAGAAGCCAAACGGAGCAGCCTGCAATGCAGCAGAAGCACCATACTTTCCAGGACTGTTGTTACTTTGGAATATCCTACTCCTTCCCTCTTCCCTGGATGCTTCACCAAAAAAAACAACCAACAAACTCACACCACTATTGCAATTCTGATGCATGTCTGTTCTCTTTGGAAAACTCCCTACCACGCTCATGTATTCATCTGACCAAAAAGAGAGCGTGAAAGATATGTAGATACATTTGCTCTAAAATCCCAACGTATCAGGACGTACCAGCCCAGGATGCTCCTGAGCACAGTAAGCAGGAAGACCACAGCCATCCAATCTCTGTGACCCAACACCAAACATGATCCTGGCTCCTCTTTCCATACCCTTTCTTAGCTCCTTGTGAGCAACCCCTCTGTCTGCTCACAGCAGACTCACGGCTCCCGTTCAACCAGGAGTCCTCTCCCTGCTCAGCCCTGTTGGGCTCTCAAAGGGGAGGCTTTGCCTTAAAAAGGAATTGCTGCACAGTGATCCTGGGCTGTGGGTAATGCAGGAGGGCACTGCAGAAGATGACAGTCTCTTGTAGCTTTACCACCTACCAGTTAATACCTGAGACCTGTTGCTGCTGGGAAGCCTCTGCTTTACAGCGACCTGTTCCATTCGACCAGCCTCTCCTCTTCCCAGCAGTCTGTACTCTCACAGCTCTTCCTCTGACTTCACCTATTCAAATTCCTTTGCCACCGCCTGTTCTTTTTCCTCATCTCATAGATAAGCACCTTGTCACACTAGGAATTTTAACTACACAAATGCAACGCTGAGGTTGCTTGCTTAGAAGGACGAAATAACCCCCGACTCGCTGCAGTGCTTTCTGAGCAGAAAACAACCTTCTTCCAGGAAAGCTCCCAGTGTCTCAGAAAAAAGAAAGATGTAACGGAGCAGCCTTAGTAAAAGTGTGCGTTGCACTCAGTAAGGCTTACAATCAAGTGGTTTATAATAATAAATTGTGCTTACCTTCACAAAACCACCAAATCAGAGGCAGCATTTCTCTCACTTTGAGCTGGAGACTAAGGCTCAGCCTCCTTCTCTCGGCCCCAGGCAGGCTGGGGGAAGCCCCGAGAGGATACTGCTGCCTGTTGGCACCTGAACCGCACATCACCATCTCCTCAGGTGAGGAGAGTTATGCTGGTAAAGGACTTTGGCACTCCATCCATCTTGGATGTGCACAGTAAAAAGGCTGGCAAAGGTGGTCAAGGTCCAGGATGAGAAAAAAAACAACCACTATGTGCTCTGAAACAGCTCATTCATAGAAAACTACCACTGGGGTGGGCTGGGTGTCAGCAACACACTCTGCACAAACACACACACATTGCGTAGCCTCCTGCAGCAACTCCCTCTCCAGTGGAGAAGCAGCTGGAGAACCCAGTAGAAACAAGCCCATCAATTCAGCTGCACACATCAAATCTGCCCTGTGCTGAGGGAGCAAGGAGGGGACGTGAAGCAGGCGCAGTCCGCAGCGCTCCTGCGTAACAAGCAGCAAGTCTTTCCTAACCAAAGTGAAAATATCACTTCCCTGAGGAATGGCATATTAATTATGAGCCTACGCAGTTTTAGCAGCGCCTGCTATGTTTGTTTTGATCCTCACTACCACACGCAGAGGAGCATCAATACCATCGCTCCTTGGAAGTTTTAGACATTAGAAACCTCGTTTAAGAAAACAGATCTTGCCAGCAGGCCATCAGAAAGATAAGAAATAACCTGACTACACTTTAGGCCATAATTGTTTCAGGATTTAGCCGTTGAAAATACACCTTTTGTATCCTGTTAGGGTTGAGAGATAGCATCTTTTTTAATCACCTTTGCTCAAGCCCTTCAGATGCTGCTTAACAGCTCTATTCAGACCCAGAGAACACAATTCTGGGCTGTCTGTCATTCCTCCTTGCGATCACTATTTGTTTCCCGTGCAGCAAAGGGTTGCTGTCAGCCAGGCTCTACTTTTTCTTTATCCTAACTGATGAAAGTAAGATTGTGGGAGGTCCTTATAAGATCTTCTAAGACTTGTCTTTTCCAGCAGCAAAGCCACTGTTTTGCTTTTGGTTCAGCTCCCAGACCATGAACCTCCGTGCCAGTAAATTAAACAGTATCTGGTGTTTTTATCTCCCACTGGTCACCGATGTCTTTTCCCTCAGGGCCTGACTAACACTCAGCCTTTTCAACTCATGTGCTTATCCCTCTTGTTTTTCAGTCACTGCAAATTTGGTTCAGGGCCAGCTAAAAGGGGATCGATAGCTGAGAGCTGGACCCTGGAAAACCTTTGCTCACATTCACACGAGAGGGCTAGACCATCCCAGAGCCCTGGGTGGGGACCACACTGCAAAGAGACCCACTCTGTCTCCTCTTTGCTTTGCCCAAAGTTTCCTGCATCTCCCGTGGGAGGGATGTCCACCACTGGAGCAGCAGCTGCTGCCCCATCACTTCCAGAGCACACTCAAGACTGGAGCTGGATCTGTGAAAACTGGATCTGTGAAAACTTGCCCTGGTTGGATTCAGGACACGACACAGTGACTGCTACAGGCCAGCAGCTGAGGGGCCCTGAAACATAGGAGTCCTATAAAGTATCTCGAGATCAGGGCAGGGGACTCACAAGGGAAGGCCTCAGTCTGGATATCCTCCTGTCACTCTGGCCATTGCTGCCCGGGGTGTTGAATTATTTCAATAATCTGATTAATATTTTCAAGAACATTTTGTTATTTTGAGTGACTAACTCCAGGCAAGAAGGCCTGGCTTCCAAAAAGTGCTGAAACTTGCCTTCCAACATCCAGAGCCTCTCTTGTTGCAGCCAACCAGGCAATGGAACTAACCATGAAAATCATAGACTGGTTTGGGTTGGAAGAGACCTTTAAAAATCCTCTAGTCCACCTCCCTGCAGTGAACAGGGACATCTGCAACTAGAACAGGTAGTAAATGATCGAAGTGGAGAGCATGAGCACATGTCAGGAGCAGCCATCTTTCTGCACCCTTTATTCCATGTTTCCAATGTTACAAATCCAGTCGGATTTCTTTTGAAATTCTCTTTCTGTTGAGAATAAAGAGGTACCCACAGGGGAAGAGAATAAGGAGGTACCCACGGGGGAAAATTGTGCTGAATACCTAAGTCCCTCATCCTATCAGCTGCAGGTCCTGCAGCAGAGCAAGGCTCGGGCTCTCACCCTGTCACCCCTTGAGCTCATGACACGATGCATCAGCAGGTGAAGCATCTCTGCCCTGGGGAGAGCCCCAGGCTGAGCGGTTGCCTCTGCCCTTTGTGGCAGAGCCGACGTGCTCGTTCGGAAGGAAGTGAGGCGATGCCTGGCGAGGGGACTCAGGCCATCACGGAGCTTCTGCCAGGTCTGCTGCCAACACACTGGCTGAGACACAGGAGCCCCCGACGCCGAGAGCCACGTGCTGTAGAACAAAGCAGCGCGGCGGCTGCCGGCTTACCTGGGGCTCCAGCTCCCAGCTCTCCCCAGCAAGCGTCTCCGCTTTGCCTCTTTAAAATCCCAGTAGCTGCGAGTTCCCCACTGGGAGTACCCACCTCAGAGCAAGGCATCGAGCAGCTGGGCTGAGAGCAGAACGGAGGGTCCCTCAGATGAGGTAAAAATGTATCTTCACTAAGTGTGAAGGGGGCACAGTATGCCTCAGGCTGTGTCTCCACGCCAGGACACAGCAGGGCAGCCTGTGGCCCGTCAAGAGGACAGAGCCGGTGCTGGGAGCTGCACATCTCCACCTTGCAGGGGTGCCACAGCTCCCGGGGTGAGCGAGGGCTTTGGGTTTGTACTCCTTCAGAATGGCAGATGCTGCTCTGAGACAGGAGGGAAATCACCACATGATGCCTTTTGAAAACACCAGGCAGCTAAGTGGTGTCTTTAAGGACAGCAGTAGGTTTATAAGGATGCTGCTGTGCCCAAATCACATGGTGATGAGCCGAGCAGCTGGCTGCTCAGGGGCAGGGAATGCTGAGCTGTGGGATCAAAGGAAGCCATCACCCACCACACAGAGCCAAAAGCGTGCTTCCCTCCTCACCCACCCTCTTCCTCCCCATTCCACCCTGGGTGGATGCTGCAAGCCCCACTTGCTTTCCTGCATCATTTGGACGAGCTTGAAACTTTCCTCAGACAACTGCCAGGTCTCTGCAGTGCATCTCCTTGTACCCTTGTCTGCTTGGCTGCTGCCGGTGTGCGGGAGAGGAGTGAGCAGCTCTGCAGGTCTCCGCACGCCACCTCCCAATAACAGGGCTGTGTTTGATCTCCCCCTGACGAGGAACGGCCGATGCTCTTGTCTCTGTCTGCCACATGAGGGGGAAAGGAAGAGGAGATGGGGCTGGAGAGCAGCCCAGTCGAGTGGAGCTAGCAGGTTGCATTTGGAGAATCATGACAGCAATGCCAGCCTGGGCAGGGAGAGCCCAGCCACAGAATCAGAGAATCATTAGGGTTGGAAAAGACCTCCAAGATCATCAAGAGCAACTGTCTACCTAACAATATCATGACTGCTGAACCATGTCCTGAAGTGCCACATCACAAGGAACAAACAGTTCTGTGAGGAGTGCCTGCTGCCCTCCTCAGCTGCAGAGCCAGCTCCTGCCCTGCAGCCAAGCCCCAGAGCCACCTGCAAGTGTCCTCTGGTGCAAACTTGGCTGCTACTCCCCCAGCAGAGAGCGCACAGCTGCCCAGCGGTTTCAGCTTTATACAGTGGAAATGGGGGGTCTGATTTAAGGAGCATTTCACTTATGTACTGCACTAGGACTTCTTGTAAGGTCTTAATCGAGTGTGAATGGCACGGCACGGAAAGGTGCAAAGACCAGATACATTAGATATTAATTTCATGCTATTGTTTAGCATTTTAATATACAACAGGCAATCAAAATCTACAGTACGTATTAAAACGCGTTGCAAAGATAGTGCATGTGCAGTGCAATGGCCCCCAGCTAAGACTGGCTTGATTTAAGCAGTCATAAAACCAGTATTCTTCACATTACACTAGCAGGCTGTTTTCTGAGCCCCGGTTGTTTGTAAGATATCATCTACCATTAGCAGTAAAAGGTTCCTTCTAAATTACCTGTTGGGAAAATGTGCACTAGGATGCAGAAGGGATAGTTTGCTATTTGTCATTTAGGTTTATCTGGAGGAACAGCTCTGAAGGCATATATCCACTGGACAGGGGTTCTTGTGTGTGACACGCTGCACTGCATATCTAAATGTTTTTATCAGTTCTTTGCTCTAGCTGTAAATAAAGCAAGGAATTTATTTGACATGTAACGAGAGCATTTAAGTCAGTAAGTGGACTTTCAATATACTTGCAGCTTCAACAACCCAAGAGCAAGAGCAAAGAAGTGTCCGAAAGGCCCCACCTAAACCACCTAAGGCACTTCAGACTACAGCATACGCCTCCTTTCCTACCACCCCTCTGCAAAGGCCACAGCACGCACAATGCAATCTTTTGACTCACTTATTTCTGTGCTCTACTGCTCCCCTCAAGACCCTTTGGCACATGCCAACAATATCTGGAATTTCTTTTCCGCCGCCCATCCAAGCTCTGGGCAGAGCTAGAACTGCTTTGCTTGCAGGATTAGACACAGCCCTGTGCCTTCAGCCCAAGACAGATACCACAGATGAAACACACTACTTGTTTCCACAGACACTGCCTCCCCTGCCCTCTCTTTCCCAGTGCCTCTTTTCACTGGGTTAGTGACGAGATGAAGTTCTGCTAAGCTGACCTGAACCGCCAGCTCCCTTCCAGCAGCATGTGCAGCCACGCCTGGAAGCACCCGCCAGGAACCCTTCCAGAACACCTCCTCAATTCACTGCAATGGCAACTAAAAGAACTCCAAGCCCCAACACTTCCTCCTCCTCCCCCCAGCTTTCAGCCTGGCCGTGTCCTGACCACGGCGAGAGCGATCTCACAGCCCCTGCACGCCGGGGAGTGAAGCCGGCGTGTCTTCACGTTTCATCCGAACCACTCGAGTGGCAAGAGCCTGCCTCCTGAATTCCCAGTCCCCAAACACTCCCCCCCAGCACTGGGAAAGCTGTCGTGCGCATTCTCCAATTTCCAAGCGTTTCATGGAGCTCATCCATGCTGAACACACCTCTGCCGCTGCCTCCCTACCAGCTGCTTCACCTGCAGCGCGCTGCCGTGCGCAGCCTTACGCTTACTGCGTTCCAGTGATTCCTGTTTCATGGGGGAAGCAGCTGAAAAGCATTTATGGGCCAAGCCACCCTCCCACTGATGCCAGTTGTTGTAGCCTTGTTTCTGCAGTGGGCTCAGAGGAGGGGCTGTATGCATACACATCTATATGTACATTCTTTCCCTCACCTTGCAAATTCAACCAGGGTCTGGAGAATCCAGGGAGACAGTCTCGGGTGGTTTCTTCTCCCCACCACCTCCAATCTGTCCTAATTATTAAACAGAAGATTCAGTAGGCTTTGTGCAACTGCACCGTTTTCTGGCTGGAACTGGGTGAATGTTTTGTTGAAGATGTAAGAAAAAGAAACTCAAGCAGCTCGCTGTCCCGGCTGCAGCGGGCTCGAGATAACGCTGTGCGCGAACCGCCAGCAACATTTGGCTGCTTTGGCCATTAACTCCACTAAACCAGCCTCTTAATTCAGCCTACCTGGAAATCTATCGTGCAGTCATTTTTCAGAGCAGAACTGTTCTTTGGGATTGACTGCTTCAACGAACCACAGCTTACAAATTGTTTGTGTTTAAAATAAGTCACAGAAGAGTTAGAATGAACGCAGGCAGCTACTTAAGGGCTTCTACTCATTTGCCGTTTCAACTCCACCAGGGTCCCAGTACCCGTGTCACTAAATGATCTCCATGAACGTGCCAGAAAGCCTGGTTCTTTAGAGTTTTCCAGAGGGAAAAATGCTTGTCAAACACCATTACAACCCAACAACAGAGAAGACACAGCAGGCAGTCTAGTTGCACAGGCTTGGACATAGAAGGCTAAATTTTTCCAACCTAAATTCAGCCAGCAGCACCACGTCCTGCTGCTTTTTGCAACCGACAATCTTGGCAGCCCAGCTTGAAACCAGTGGCTATCCCCTAGTCCCCAAAGCCTGACGGTGAAGCCGAATCCTTGTTACTCTGCTTTTCCTGCTAATTTATCACTCCTTTTTCAATACGGCCAACGTCATTCCAAGCGGCTGCAAGCTACCGACGCTTTACTGTCTCATCACAGTTCACACACGACACACGTCCCTGCTAAACTACAGCTCAAGAGACAACAGCTAATAAATAATTGTGATTACTCCAGACCGTTAAGTACTTCACCGAAACCACTCTGTGCTTCAACATTTGGAAAACATCCGAGAAGTGAAATTTTACTGTTCAAAACTGTTAATTAACTTATGAATTTGAACGGTAACACACTGTGTTCAGAGATCACGATTTGCAGTCCAAAGGAAAGATGATGGTGTCCCCTACTCCACCTGCATGAAGCACACAAAGCTCTTCAAACACGATTTGACTCTGTCAAACGTTCTTTCCTTTGCAACTTCCACGTAGAAGCAGCAGATTGGCAGCTGGCACATCACTAACACTGGAGCAAAACCCCCCAACTTACTCTTAAGAAAAGCCTGAGCTCTGCCACGGACTCCCCTCCTGTGGCCTTCTTTCTATTCATTGCTGGTGATCCCTGGTTTCCATCATGCCTTCCCTGTCCTACGCCTGTCTGCTCCACTCCTGCAAGCTGACAGATTATTGAAGGCTACAAGAGCACAAATCTTGTACATATCAATAACCTGCCTGTTCCAGAGAATAAGCAGGCTGACCTCCAGGACACCACGTGGGTGCCTCGGCTGAGAGATAAGGTCAGTCATTGGGTATGGAAGTTTGACCCCATCAGCAGTGTGTTTTTGCTGTTGCTTTAGAAATTAGTTGCTATATGTGCTTCGAGAAACACTTGGATTGGTAAGATTTATTTATTTATTAGTAATAATAATAGTCAAGGATAGTCAGGTGAGTGGAGATGGATGGGAGGCCCAAATCCAGCCTTCAATGACAGTAACAAAAGCAACAGCCCGTTATTAATGGATGTAGCTCTGATACAGTGAATTGGCTGGCGTAAGCCGGAGCAATTCAACCAGCCCTCATTTGCTAATAGCTAAGATCCATTAATTATCCTTATTGCAGAGGAGCATGTGTAAGGGCTGCTCAGATGCAAGGAGACTGCACTGCATCATCGTCTGCTGTCCCAGACGGCCACACAAGGGCTAATCCTGAGCAAGCCTCTTCCACTCTGCTGCCAGGGAAGAGCTTTTGATCTCCTTGCATTCGGGCACATACTGGAGAGACAAAGGATGGGTGAGAGATGGTTTGGAAGGAGCTGGGCTACTGCCCCATCCTTGTGAGATTTGCTCCAAGGGTGTCTAGGGAGAGATCCTGGGAGGGAAGGCAGATGTGAAATGCTCACTCCTCATTAGCAGCTACTCCACTACTGCCAGCAGCCAGCAACCTAATGTGGGATGTGGCCACACGCTCGGGCAGATGCGCAGCGATGCTTTCGCAGCTCTGGAAAAGATCTTTCCACATGCTGAAGGATTTACAGCCTAATTGGACATTACATGAAAAGGGCACGTGAAGGAAGCTCCACGCAGAAGAACGAGTGACTTGCTCAAGTTTATGCAGCAAGTCTGCAACAGAGCCAGAAACTGTATCGCCGACGCCTGCGTCTCATATTTGCCCTTTAACCGCCGGGCTGTCCTTCTTTGTGAGTCCTTGTGCTGTGACTGACAGGCGTGTAGAAAGAAGGGCCATCTGCACAGGCCAGGAAAATGCAGTATATCCAGCTCCACAATCTGAAAACTCCATCTTTATACAGAAGTTTTGCGATAGAAAAAGGTTCTGTGAATGTCAGCATTTCCATATTATCGCCATCTGTACACAGATTGCCATGGCAGTGAGAACTTAAAAGATAAAAATAAAACCTCATCATTTCAAGATAAAGCCCAGTTTAAAGTTGACAGTCTGGAGCAGTTTCAACCCCTTGCATCTCCCATCGGTTTTCATTCATCTAATGGCTTCTTTTAAATACACGCAACGAACTCGGGTCCTCGGAAGGGAAGTTCCGTACCACAGAATGCACTTCTGCACGTCCCCCCTCAGTGTCACAGCCCAGGGACAAACCAGCACTAACAGCACAGGGGAGGGTTGTCTCCTGCATCCAGCATTCACTGCACTGCAGTACAAAGCACAGTCTCCTGTCCATCACACCCGCCCAGCCACGGCGGCTTTAACAGGCGCAAAGCCTCCAATCCCAAAGCGTCGGGGAGCATCAGCTGCACCCCGCTGGCAGGTGTTGAACCTGGAGAAGCACAATGCCCAGGGAAAAATTCTTAAGCCCAGGGCATTTTGGCTTCAGAAAGGGCAGATAAAACATGGTATCATGAAAAAAATGAGATGGTGCCTCAAATCCTTGCCTCTGTCCCCACTCGATTGCCGTTTAGTGGATTCAAACACAAGCAGCTTTTTTAGTGTTTTGTTAGGCAGCTACCAAAAGACAAAAGGCCAGGAATAGAGCCAAGCAAGTAAAATGATCAGAGTAGCTATGGCAATAGCCACCTTCACAGAACCATCTTACACAGCCTCAAGATAAGATAAAGAACCAGAAATTTGAAAGCAGTGACTGCCTGATACTGTCCTTTGTCCAAAGAAAACACTGATCCTGCTGTTTGGAAACACGAGAGGAGCAGATTTGCTGGAAATCTAGCTCTTAGGACCGAAACCATGCTGTAAATTCAATATGGCTCTCCTGAAAGGAGCCAAGGTATCTCTTTGTTTCACTTCCACGGCTAAACTTCACTAAAGAGCAAACAAGATGTAAGCCAAGGGCAGCCAGCACCAATACACCCGCTGAAATGGTCTCTGCTGTTGCAAAACACGCTGGGAGCAGGAGATGAAATCTCTCACTTTCGGGCCATTGATCCGAGCTTGGACAGGACAATAGTTGTCACCACTTGAAGCTGATCTAGGGTCTGTGCAAACTTCACTGGTGACTTGAGTCAAGCTGAGGCCAGACGAGCATCTTTGCTCACGCACGCAATCCTGCCAGCGGATTCGGCACCTACCAACTTCTTGGTGAGCTCTGCTTGCTCAAGAATTGCAGGATCGAAAGAAAATGAGAGAAAAATGCCTTGCTGATGGGCTCAGTCCCACAGTTCAGGACTCTCTCCTGTTCCCAGGATTGCTTCTACAGACCAGAGAACGGGGGAGGACTGTGCTGCACTCTGAGCTGGAAGAGCGATGCTCTCTTGCTTTGCAAGAGGCCTCACGTTTGCCAGCAGCACTGTCAGTTTTTGTTCCAAGGTATTTTGGGGCTTGCTCATACCTGAGATGAACTGTTTCTTGCACGCCTTTCTATGTGGTTTTGAGGTGACCTAGAATATTAGAGAGGTGTTTAATTTGAGAATATACCTGCCTATAGTTGGAGATTTTGTCTGTGCTTCTGACAGAGCCCACTTCCTGAATTCCCCCTTCATTTCAGGGAATAAAATGAATGCCTCCTTGTCCTCCTGCTGTGCACCTTTGGCCTTTTGATGAGAAGCCGAGAGAGAAACAGCTCAATTTCTACAGCTAGTGCAAGAGAAGTGATGAGGAAAATTTGTCATCTCTGCTGCAGTATCTGTGCAACCCCAGCCCCGTGCCGATCAAACACACAGACCCTGCAGGCTGTGAAGTCCAGGGGCAGGAAAAAGGATTTTTCATGGCTTATTCCAGCACTGGAGATTTCAGAGAAAGAATCATCTGTCTCATACCTCCTACACCAGGGAAGGAAACCTCGGTGATACCCAGGGGTTGCAATGAGATGAGGAACCCACCCCATGGATTCAGTGGCATCTCATCTTTCTGAGCAGATACCATGCATTAGCCAGAGCTAATGGAAAGCTCACAGTCCCCAGTAGAAGGAATACCTTGAGCCAGACCTTTGGTTGCTGTAAATCAGCAGAGACGGGCTGCCATGCCCATTGAAACTATCCAAAGAGCCTGCGTAGCAAGTACGGCATCCCTATTCCCAAAGATCAGAAATGAAGTGGTACAGGTAAGGAGAAATTGTAAAACAACAACGTAAGTAGTGGAATAAAAAAGGGAAAAATTGCTCATCATTTGCACCCCATCTGCCTTGAAAGGCAACGGTGTTTTATTTCCTTTGGTACAGGAGGGTTTGCATAAAACATAAGCAAGGTTGTACAAACCCTTGGGGTTTAATTTGATTCTAGTTTATCTTTTGATCAGCACATCAAACAATTGTGAGGTATTTTCTCCTCCCGTCTGCCCTCCCAATTTCTGAAAGCTGCCAGAAATATCTGTGCGCCGTCTTCAAGGCAATGCCATTAAACTTCAAGTGAAGTCTGTGCCAAAACACCCCAACACAGGGACAGACCTAATGCCTGCAAAAGGCTTTAAACAGTACATTGAACACGCCTTTCAGTTTTCTGAGTCTCTCGAGTGGAGAGGCTACTGTTGGATGGAGAAAGAGGAGGAGAAAGCAAAATTGTTATCCCATCACAGCCCTGCAAGAGGCCAACCTTCTGCCATCTGTACCCCCCGGGACCCATCACAGCTAGACAGCAATCCAGCTGTAAACAGCTGTGACCTGTCCCCATCATCTGCATCACTGGCGGACCCTCATTCCGCTCACACCTTGGATTGCAGTCAACGTTATTTCAGTGGCTACTTCAAAGTAGGAAAGTCTTTGACCTCCCAGTACAAGCAGAAATACCAGCCATGCCATGTGTCACAGGAGGCAAATCCCGTGCCACCAAGAACAAAAGCCCCTCTGGGGAAACCGGCTGACCCAATGGTGTGATCACAGCTTGTACAAAACAGTTTGCCTGGCTCATTACATAGCACCTCCTGGCCTGCAAGAAAATAATGATGTAATAAGAAAAGATAATCCCATTTTGTTACCCAGCCTACAAGCTGCACAGAACAAACCACCAAACTTTCCAAAAGATTCAGGGAGGAAAGAAAGCCAGGAAGTCTGACTGACTGAGGACAGTCCTGCCTCACTTCAGGACCTTGGGAGATCTATCTGGGCAGTCCTTACTATAGCTAGGAGCTACAACAACCCGGTGTATGTCATTTCAGATGTTCTTCTTGTTGCTGTTGCCAAATCCTGCCTCAGTGACTTCTCTTTCTGCCACTGGTGTTCGCCAGTCAGCTCGCAGAGCCGCGGTCTCCACACGCACACCACTAAGAATACACTCCACCTTTACTAAATATTACTCAAAAATGCAATTAATTTTAACACCCAATGTGGCTCTATTCCTGGTAAAAGGAATTATGTTTCCAGTCCCATAAACCAAAGCCCTCTGTTCGTTATGGGGTGTAAGTGGAGCCAGTGAGTAGGATGAATGGTAAATGAATGGTAAGACTCCTAACCTCAATGTGCAGTAGCAGCCTCGACCCTGGCTGACCCCCACTGACTCTAAGTCCTGTATAATGGGAATCCTCCAGCTCTAACTGCTTTTGACAAAGTCCTCATTCCACTGAGTGCTTTGCTGCAGTCCTCACCAGGAGAACAGGCTCCTGATGGCAGTTTCTAGGAGAAGATATCAGTGGCTCACTGCCCCAGTGCAGCCCTGAGAACCATGGTGAGCCACGTGAGCTGCAGAGCAAGTCCTGCCCTCCTGGGCACACAACACAGGGCTGCAAGGAGACAGCTTTGCCAGTGACAAACAGGAGTTGAACAACTTGGGTAACGAGCCATCCCAGCAGTGGAGAAGGTTTCCTGACCTCCTGGCTTCACTGAGCTCTCTTCCTTCTTGCAGGTGCCCCATACATCCGAGCAACAGAGCAAGGAGAATGCCCTGCAACACCTACAGCAGTTTGCTACTCCTTGCATTGTACCCAGGCCTGACATATATTAAACTGATTTAGCTCTCCTGTGCCCACCACAGCCTTATTTTAGACACGCTTTGTTTCCTGTTTTCATTCTCTTCATACTTCTCATAATCCAGTATAAAACTCAGGGTTTGCTTTCAGCATTTTCTGCCTCTTGATTTAAAGGCTAACAAAGAGCTCAGTGCGTGTTTCACATTTGAGGATAATAGGGGGGGGAAAAAAAAAAATCAATCTTCTGTTTTTATGACCAGATGGGGGCCACTGGATCATTGAATGTGACCACCTGTAAAGTTCTGTTTCCCTCAGCTGAGCCCAGCAACAGCCTGCGACTTAATTAGAGCTCGAAGCATTGACAGTTCTGGTGTTCCATATAAAGACCCAGCACAATATATAACAACTTCAGAATAATAATAAAAAAAAAAAGTTTTGAGAACCTCCTGGGTGTTCCTCACATACCATAAGGAACTTAAAAACCCCTTAACAGTCCCTGCAATGCTTTTTTTTATGTCCCAGTCACAGTTTTTCCGAATAAAAGCAGACATTCTTCATTGACCCAAATAAGCTGCACTACTCATAAAAAACTGATCTTCCTTGTGGGGTTTGCTGCTCCTGATATTTAAAGGATTTTCTTGGCCAAGTCATTTTTAAAACCTCTCTATGCTCAGCTACATAAACATTCAGATCCTCCTGAGTGTTCTTAAACAAAACTCAGAGAAACCACAAGGATAGCAAATTAAACTGAAGAGTTATGAAGACAGAAGCAGGACTCTTATCACTATGCTTAAATTCTGATGATAAGCCCTTTGCAGAGGCCACTCCTAGCTCCCTTCTATCAGCTCCCTTCTCCCTGGACAGTAAAAAAACCCCCAAAATATAACAAATCAGCTCAAAAAAAGTAAGCGTGCAGATGTGTGCACCAAGCTGCATTGCATTTCCTTCCTCACTTGGGGCATCTAAGCTGGCTCTGCTGCCTCACGGCTTGATGCTTGCCCTGGATGGGACCTTTTTGGGGCATCTGCTGGCACTGCCCCAAGCCCCCTCCTCATCCCTTTGCTCTCAGCCCAGGTGAGCCGACTGCTCCCTGTGCAGCCAGACACAAGGGCAGGGGTCCCACAGCCACTGTTCCAGCCAGGGAAACATCCACCTTCCATGAGCCAGTACTGCTCAAGTCTGGAATAAGCCTTCGTAACATCTTTTGAGGAAAGTTATCACCAAGAATTGCTTTACATTTAGGAACATAAGCCATGCATTGTCCTACTGTTATTCCAGCACCATCAGATGATTCAGGTGTCTCAATCCTCCTTCTAGCAATGACAAGTGGACACTACAGTCCTGAAAATTCACTTTGAACACTTCTGCTCTGGGTTTTCCATCAAAGCCAAGGTTTGAAGTCCACCATTTGGACCAGAACTATTCCAATTTCTCCAACTTTAGAGGGCCACAAATGAAACTGAGTGAACTGCCAGGTAAGTCAGAGCAGATGGAGATGACAGAGAAAGAAGTCAAAGGAAAAGTGGCCATGGGAGAAGGATGGGAGTGAAATATGCCCCAGATATTTCACAGTTAGTGTACTGTGGGCAGAGTCTTGCTGGGCTTTTCAGAGGCACTGAAAGGAGTCGGCTGTCCAGTTAACCAGCACCGAGAGGCACATAACTCACACCTTTAACCACCTTGGAAATCCCAGCTCAGAATGGCAGAAAGACTCTGCATTCATTGCCTTTACACCAGCATGCTTTGCCCAGTGTGTATCACAGCAAATTCACTCCCCGTCCCCTCATTCTGGCAGCGACCTCCTGCTACATCAAGGAACCTTTCTGGAGGCTGCCTGCATGTGAGTTAATGAAGAGCAATTACACACGTGCAAGGTAGAAAGTGCAAATGTTTTCTCTGCGTGTGCTTGTGACAGAAACTGGCTTCAGAAACCTAACAAGACCCTCCACTCCCCCACACTTTACAACAGAAAAGATGGAGAAAAAGAAGAAAAACCCACGGGAGTTTTCTCCTCCCTATCCTGGTTTGCATAAATGTATCAGGAGATGTAAGGATCCCACAACCTGAGAGCTACCCATATTGCCTTGTCCCAAGCACTTCAGACCTGCTGAAACAACCTATTTGGTTCTGCATTAGAAGTCTTCCAGCACAGGGTACCCCCCTCCTAGGAACTCCTGGACCTGGGCACCAGAGGGCTGAGACTGAGCTATAGATAGTCCATTTACTGATGCAAGCTCTAGGCTACCTTGATAAAGAGGTTATTCTTCACCTTACTGCAGCTCTCACTGGACCTGTTGAGGTCCAACATCCCCAACACCTCCAAAGAGCAAATGAAGTGGCCACCCTGCACGGACAACACTCACAGCATGCATCACCACTGCGACCAACTCCCTCCAAATGTCAGGTATTTTAAAGGGTACCAAAGATTTAACCCAGCTAAGCAGACACTGCTCAGAAAAAGCCATTTTCTTATCTAGAGCCACCAGGATGCAGAGAATTATTTTCCTCCTAAAAACTGTGTTACCACAGGAAGCTTCTACCATAAACTCTCCTACCACGACTAAAACATCACAACATTCTGGGCTCGAGACCATACCATAAAGCAGCAGTCACCTCTGACCCCGCAATCATTTGGAAGAGTTAAACACTGTTATAAATCCTAATTTATATGCCAAGTGAGTACAGCCATGGAGCAAGGGATCAGATCTAGCACTCACAAGTAAAAGCCCATAAAAGAGGAGGAAATGTGTCATTAACATTTACTCCACAAACAGGCAGACGAGGAAAAAAAAAAAAAAAAAGAAAGAAAGGGAAAAAAAAGGGGAAAAAAAAGCACATTTATTTCTCATTTCTCCAACACAGCTTGTGAAATTGGAGAATGCCATCAAGGCTCACACGTCGTTCTGGAAATCAAACCCTCTGTTTAGATGCGTGATGCTAATTCAGCTCAGTCCTGGTGAGGTAAAGTAAAGGTCAAATATAGATTTGAGATCTTGTTTAAGGTTCTTACTGCTTTAATAGCAAGCACTGAATTACTTGAAGGTTTTCTTAACGGTGAACCTGGTTTGAACGTATTTCAGCCAAAGATATTATTTCCACTATCTTGTTACATCAGTTCTTAAGCAAGAGGTAGATTTGCTTGTTAACAACTGTGAGCACAAAATTAAAGCACGTTCTGCAGAGAAGGGTTCACAGAGCCCCTCTGGTAGCTGGTCAGAGTTAATGAAGTGAAGTTTCAGACTGTAATCAACCACACTTTTCATTTGTTTACTGTAACCAGAAAAGTGCCTGTGTCCTGTTCACCCTGTCAGTAGAAACAGCACCCACCCACATGGTTACACTGGCAAGAGTATCCCCAGCCCAGGAAACCAGAACCAAGTAACACCTGAAAACCAGTCACCACTGACTGGGACGAAGCTCAGCACGGGGAGGCAGCTGGGCTGCTGCCCAGGACCCAGGTGACCACCTGCAACCAAAGGGGATGGGGAAACTCTGTACTCTGTATTTATTGTCTACAAATATCTGAGGGGTGGGTGTCAGATGGAAGGGGCCAATCTCTTCTCTGTAGTGCCCAGCAACAGGACAAGGAACAAGGGGTATGAACTTGAGCACAGAAGGTTCCACCTCAACATGAGGAGGAACTTCTTTCCTGTGAGGGTGATGGAGCCTGGGACAGGCTGCACAGAGAGGCTGTGGATTCTCCTTCTCTGAAGACTTTCCTACCCTGTCTGGCTCTGTTCGTGTGTGGGCTGCCCTGGGTGATCCTGCTCTGGCAGGGGGGTTGGACTTGATGATCTCCAGAGGTCCCTTCCAACCCCACCATTCTATGATTCTATGATTCTTATAGTGAGGGGCCCAGAGCTGAAGGCAATATTCACGGTGTGGCCTCACTAGTACAGGGGGACGATCACCTCCCTACTCCTGCTGGCCACAGTGTCTCTAACACAAGCCAGGATCCCACTGGCCTTCTTGGCCACCTTTGCACATTGCTGGCTCATATTTAGTCGAATATCAATCAATACCCTCAGGTCCTTTTCCAACTTGCAGCTTTCCAACCACACATCCCCAAGTCTGTAGCTTACCATGGGGCTGTTATGATCCGAGTGCAGGACCCAGCACATGCCCTTGTTGAACCCCACGCAACTAACCTTGGCCCACTGATCTAACCCATCCAGGTCCTGCTGTAGAGCTTCCTACCCTCCAGCAGATCAACACACCCCCTCAGCTTGGTATCACCTGCAAATTTACTGAGGCCGACGCAGATTCAGACTCCACAGCAGAGAAGCTAAACCCAATTATTGCTCTCTCGGCTGATTACAAATGGAATAGAATCATTTCAGCAGGAATCTAAGATGGTTTTTAGAGATTCACCTTGTTATACTGCAGACTTATGCTTCTATTTTTGATGTTTATGGTTTCTGCTTTCAACTGCTTATTAAAGGTGAGTATATTTCTAGAAGAGTGCTAGCACCATGATCAGCTTAATATTCATTGAATTAAACTCCACAAGCTACATATGTTCTCATATTTACTGCTTACACTGAAAAAGCAACACAAATGTGCACTCAAAGAATCTTATCACTATTAGCAAAAGTTAATAAATTCTAATAAGTTTCAGTAAACTGTCATCCAAAACCTATTAATTGTCAGTGATGTAAAGTGAGTGCAAACAAGACTTCCTCTAGTTAATAATCTGTTTTAACCAAGTACAACAGCTGTTTACAGAGCATTAACAAGATCTGATTTGATTTCAGTAAGTCAGATGGGTCAAGGCAGCAAGAAGACACCTCTCCTTGATGCCTTACTCTGGTGCTGGGCTGCAACTTTTTGGTATTATATCATACACCAAAGAAGATCTTTCAGATCTGATATCTAGTGAGTCTAATTTAGACATATTCCCTGGGTTAGTCCCCGCCACAGGCACGAAGTTCACCTTTAGACAGTTAGCTTAGTACAGTCTTTTCCCAAAATAAAATCTGCTTTTTTAATTGCAGTACATGTAGCCTGAAAATAGAGCATATGGCTAAAAACCTGGTGTGTTATATTAAGACTTTCTGCATCTTGTTAAAGTAAAAAATAAAAAGGTAAACAATTGTAATAAATACATATGGTAAACGTTGTAATTATTGATGAGGAGTATGCAGCAGTTGATTACAGAAGACCTTTAACACTTCCAAATAGTTCACTTGGGGATCTAATTAACATCTATAAATACATGAGGGCTGGGTGTCAAGAAGAAAGGGTCAACCTCTTTTCACTCGTGCCCTGTGACAGGACAAGGGGCAATGGATTCAGGCTGGAGCCCAGGAGGTTCCACCTCAACA
>JANHFX010000770.1:4873-16263 GCA_027560015.1 Chloroceryle amazona | reverse complement strand
ATATAATCATCTCCTCTATGTTTATGCTACTTGTAACATTATCATTGGCTAATTAATGTAAGCTCACTCTTAACTGGGTATTGTGCAGCAAGCAAGCAGAAAGCGACGTACGGCGGCATACAACAGTGTACAGCGGTGGTATGTGGCATACAGTGGTCTCTTATCTCTCATGTGCTTCTCAGCATTCGGGAGTTGCCTGCTCTGTTCAGTTACTCTCTTCTTTTCACCTTCGAGTGTTCTTGACTGAGGCTTAGGCTTCTTCTGCTAAATAGGCCGGATTGCGCATTGTCCATTCCTTGCTCATAAATCCTCAACACAGGTAGTTGTAGAGAGTGATAAGGTCCCCCCTGAGTCTCCTTTTCTCCAAGCTGAAAAACACCAGCTCCCTTGACCTGTTCTCATAAGACTTTCCCTCCAGTCCCTTCCCCAGCCTCGTGCTCTCTTCTAGACCCGCTCCAGCACCTCAAAAATCTTCTTAAAGTAAGGAGCCCAGAACTGCACACAGTAATTGAGGTGAGGTCTCACCAGTGCCGAGTACAGGGGGAGAATTACATCCCTAGTCCTGCTAGCCACACTATTCCTGAAACAAGACAAAATGCCATTGGCCTTCTGTGCCACCTGGGCACACTGCTGACTCGTGTTCAATCAGTAACCAACCAGTACTCTCAGGTTGATTTCTTCCAGGCCACTCTTCAGCCACTCATCCCCCAGTCTGTAGTGCTACAGAGGGTTACTGTGGCCAAAGTGTAGGACCTTCCACTTGGTCTTGTTAAACCTCATTTATTGACCTCAGCCCATTGACTCGGCCATTCCAGGTCCCTCTGCAGCAGATTGACACTCCCCCCCAACTTAATGTCATCTGAAAATTTACTAATGATACACTTGATCCTCTCATCCAGGCCATCAATAAAGCTGTTGAATAGAACTTGTCCCAGTATTGATCCCTGGGCGACACCACTGGTCACCAGACACCAACCAGATGTGGCACCATTCACAACCATTCTCTGTTCCCCATTGTCCAGCCAGTTTTTAACCCAGTGAAGGGTGCACTTGTCCCAGCCATGGGCTGCCAGCTTTTCCAGGAGGATGCTGTGGGAGACTTTGTCAAAGGCTTTGCTGAAGTTTAGGTAGACCACATCAACAGCCTTCCCCTCATCTACCAGACGGGTGACCCAGTCATAGAATGAAATAAAATTCATTAGGCAGGACCTTCCCTTCCTAAACCCGTGTTGGCTGGGCCTGATCCTCTGGTTGTCTTGTACATGTCGATTGATGGCACTCAGTATGATCTGCTCCATAACCTTGCCAGCCACTGAGATGAGGATGACAGGCCAATAGTTTTCTGGATCCTCCTTTAGAAACATAGAAATATAGAAATTATCTGGGTTGGAAGGGACCTGTAGAAGTCATCTAGTCCAACCCCCCTGCTGAGAGCAGGGACATCCTCAACCAGAGCAGGTTGCTCAGAGCTCTGTCAAACCCCACCTTGAATGTCTTCAGAGATGGGGCCTCAACCACGTCCCTGGGCAACCTGTTCCAGTGATCCACCACTCTCATGGTAAAGAATTTTCATCCCTTCTTGTGGATGGGCATCACATTGGCCAACCTCCAGTCATATGGGACCTCCCCATTTAGCCAGGACTGTTGATAAATGATGGAGAGTAGCCTAGCCAGCTCTTGAGCCGACTCCCTAAACACCCTAGAATGAATCCATCTGGGCTCATAGTCTTGTTAGGATCTAAATGGTACAGAAAGTCCCTAACTACTTCCTCCTGGATTACAGGAGGGATATTCTGCTTCCCATCCCTGCCTACCAACTCGGGAGCCCGATTGCCCTTAGGATAGTCAGTCTTTTTGTTAAAGACTAAGGCAAAGAAGGTGTTGAGCACCTCAGCCATTTCCCCATCTTTCGTTACTATGTTCCCCCCTTTATCCAGTAAGGAATGGAGATTTTCCCTGACCCTCTTTTTGTTATTAGTTTGGAAAACACATGAACTTTCATACCTGAACTAATGCTGCTAAAGCTTTAGATGTGTCCAGTTTGGGTTATTATAGCTCAAGAACTGAAACTTATCCAAAATAAAGTAACAAGGTTATCAAATGTCTTGAAAAAGAAACCTATCACAATTTAGTTTGATTGATAAGATGTGAATCATTAGATTAGTCTCCACGTAACATGAAAATACAACTCTTTCCCATCTATCTCATTTCTTTTCTAATGAGCTTGAGTATATGTTGATTCATTGTTGCATTATTCCCCAGGGAATTTTATTCTATAGATGGGGTCCCAGTTATTGTGATGATCACTTTTAGATTTATTTATCATTACTATGGTAGGAATTCATGTTGTGGGATAATGAGTTAAGCAAGATTGTCCAATTGTGATCTGATTGCAATTGCAAACATTGAGCTTTGCACTTCCAATCACTGCCTTTTATAAAGTTTACCAGTTTTCCTATGAACATTTTTCACAGATGGTTGCTACATTATTTTTCTATTTTTATAGTTGTATTCTTACCTAACCACCCAAATTAATATAAGAATTTACTTTTCTTCTCATAATTCTGAAGTACCATACCATTTTATGCAGTAATAGATGTAGAATGGGAAGATACAGGTCACTAAAATGGAATCTAACTGATTAATCTGTTATTATTTTATGTTGCCATAGTGACTACCAATCTGCTTACAATATTTTCAAAGTAGTTATTCAGTATGCCCCTTCTGAGAAACAATATTACTAATTCAAAGATACAAAAGCAATCTTTTCCTTTTTTTTTGTTTTATATTGAAAAACTGATGCAATTTTAAGTAGAAAACCAAGTAGTTTTAAAAGTTAGAATCATATTGCATTACAGAATATAACCCTTTGACCCAATCTTCTTTAATGATTACAATTTTAAATATTGGTTTTATACCACAAGGAAACATACAGCAAAATGAAAACTATAACAATCCTTTATAAGTTCAGAATTTCTATTCAGAATGGCAAGATTTTCTACCCATTCAGAACAGCAACTGCATTACAGATATGAAACACTTCCGTTGGGGTTTGTTCAGAAAGTCACCAAAAATGTATTGTAATTCATGTGAATGTTAATTTTACTAACTAGTTAGTTCTTGCAGCTCTTACACGTCAGCTTATTTTATTCTTTCTATTCCTGAAACCTTCTCAGTGCTGTAGGTGATTCAGCTAATGGTATACTTCTCTCCCAATCAGTAACTAAGCCATGTCATAGTCACTGTGCAACCAGAGAGGCCATCTTTCAAATAAACATATGGACAAGGATATGTTTCCTCAGAAATTTATAATACCTCACAGAACTTGTTGCAAACATGGGAATTTTGTTTATTTTACCTGATGTTTATCTTCCTAAGACTGCCATCAATACAAAATTTTATTTAACATTTTGTAAATTTTGCTGAATTACAATAGCAAAGATACTTGTATTTGTCATCATTTTAGACTCATGTGGCCTGATTTCCATGCTGAGTGACACATATCTGAATATCACTTTCTTCCTCTAAAAATGAATGACAAACTTTGCTCTAATGCTCCTTGTCTATTGACTTTCCTTTCTATATTTCTATTCTTTACCTTTCTTCAGAGAACAGTAACATATTTAGTCCATAAATATACTGTGTTAACTCTGAAATGTTATTTGTAGTTATAATTTGGCTATCCAATGCCTTGTACTCTTACAATATCTGTTGAAATATCAAAGGCCTTCAGAAACCTTTAGACATTAAAGTTGAAACCTCCTAGTAGTTTCTTCAGGATAACATTTTTCTGTTCCATTTCTTTGGGATTGTATTTCAGTATAACAACATGCTTGTAAGGTAGGGAGATGAAATGACCTCCCTTATATTAACACAAAGGAAACCTTCTACTTGGTTACACAGAAACCTCAAAATCTGAATAATTTCAGCTAGTCTCAGACACACCTCTCCTCTTAAAGTTTTAAGCTTCAGATATTTCTCTTGTAATTCCACCTGCAAACTGATTTCAAGCCAAAGTCATTAGTTGTGATTGATTTATTACACTTCTCATATTGTTAAAATGAAAATGTTTTTTACCTCAGAAACAGCAGCACATTGTTGATGGGTGAAATGCCTTTTTCATTATATGTTCTTTAGGGACTGAAATAATGTGTTAACGCTTTCCCTAATCATCTTATCGTAGAGGAGTTTTCCTATCATTCTTGTATCCATTTTCTGTGTTTTCCCTTCAATGTTTTCACGACATTTTAAAAGTATGTCAATGAGACTCCTACTTCAATATCATTCCTTGCAGTGAAATGTGTTAAAAATCACTGTGTTATGTTCAAAGCCAACCCTCACTTTTATAGAAAAAAGCCACTCTGATACTCTTTAAGTTTAGATTCTTCATAATGTCCTTCTCAGTACCAGAGCTTTCACTAGTATTGTTCTTCAAACCATTTGTAGAAATGGTATTTCACATTTTCAGACCGGTTCTTCTTTAAAATGTATATATTAGCATGACAGTGACCAACTAAAAAGAATAAAAACATTATTTGGCACAATTGTTAATTTCACATTAGAGGTATGAGTGATGTCTTCATAGTGAATTGATAAATAGTTCATTATTTCAACTGAATTTTTTAAAATACAAATACTTTATTTTCCTTGCAAATAGTGGATTAATATATTTATAGAATTTGTATGACAAGAAGTCCTTGTGAGACTGTATGAAATTGTTCTCAGTAGGTAACAATATCCTCATTTGTTGAAAACTACCCTGTAAGCATTTTTTACTATTATTACTTAAATATTAATCAATCATTTAACTAATGTTTAGAAGAAATCCATACATTTCTTATCCATATTAGAGTGTACGTCACTAAATATGAGAATCATGTTTATTTAAGTACACTGATAACTCATCACTTAAAATTAGAATCGTTTTTTTAAATAATTGAGGAAATTTTATTTTAAGGTGTTCATAAATGCTAATATTTTGCACTAAGGTATCTGTCTTCTCTTGGAATTATCTTACAGCATTTCCCTAGCTAGGTAAGTATAATCTTCCCCTTTGTTCTAAAGTTAATCCCAAAGGATACATCATCTGTCACTAAATTTTCAGTATAAAACTGCTCATTTTGTTTCCTTTCACTCACTGTGGAAGCAGAGCACAAAACAGTCCCTCTGGCAAGTTCATCAAAACTGTGATCTCACTGATTAAAATGCAGAGAAACTGGCATTTTCCTTTTATCTGCAGTCCAGCATATCTTTATTGTCTGAATATCATTAACACTGTATTTTCACTCTTGGTATTTTTTGATTGCTTTTTGCTGTATTTTTTCCCCCACTTGTAGGAAAATAATTAAATAGACACAATCAAAAATACTGCTTATAGATTTCTGAGGTAGCTATCTGTGATAACATATAAAGTATATCTTCCTAGTATTTGTGTAGTCTTTTATCATAATTCCAAGGTAAAGTACAAAATTTGGTGTAATTTAAAACTCTGTGTCTTCTATGCAAAATCATAAATATTTTTATATATAACAAAAGAAAAAATTAATTTAAATAATTTAAATTGATTTTTAAATCTACCTTATCAACTTCTGAGCTTTTCTGCCCTTCATTCTTCAGATTTTAGTTAAGATTATAAATATTTTTAAAATTATCCCCAAATCTCTGTATTCATGTTTTGAATTTAACATCCTTTTAGCATCATATTCCACAGGATGCTCTTTAAAATAACTAGATGTTCAGCTTTTCTTACATTTTTTTCTTACTTCAACCTGTTTAGCATAAGATGTATCCCATTTTGACCAGGGTACAAGTGCCATATTTTTACATGTAGTCCCACCTCATAATCTTGACAGCATTATACTTTTCTTACATCGGATATAAGAAATCTATGATCTTCCAAATTATAAACAAACAGAAATGTTGTAGTACTATGTTGTTTATCAATGATCATCTAGAGATTGAACTAGATACATATAAATTCTTCATCTGTGTCTATGTGTATCATATGCATATGCATTTGTAGACTAAACATCACTTTCACAGTACCATATCCTTGGGTTTTTATGAATATTTCTCTTTCTTGACAATAAAGAGAAGTTTGGAGTGTGGGATCAAAACTGCAGGTTGAATCTACTCTTCCTCATCTTTTGTGAAATCAATCTAAATACTTTTCAGAACAAAAATTTAAAAAAAAGCCCAAAACAAAACAACTAAACAGAAAAAAAAGTTATGCTTCCTTAAGACCCTGAATTCAACACTGAAAATGGTAAGAGGAAAACCTATGAAATATTTTTGTAATTTTCAGAGCAAAATACTTTGTTTATCTCATCTTACTTGAAAAGTTTGGCATCCAATTACTACTGTGAATGTGAAATAGAACTTTTTCCCAAATCAATACATTTATTCACTTAACTCACAGACATAACAGAGAAGTACCTATTGATCAGAAAGCTGAATCTCATAGAATTTTCTATAGCTTTTATGCAGTTTGGCTTACAGTAGTCCCTGAAGACCTTGTTATCATTAGATAACACGAGTTACGGGTCATTAGAGTTATGAGTGATTTGACCAATCTGTCTTTACAGCAATTTGAGAAGTCATTTTGTTTCTTAAAATCTTCCTTAAAAACAAAAACACAACATGAACTATACTGTGCTATTTTGAATAATTCATTTGCATATATATACATGCATAGATTTTACATCTATCTTACTGCGTTAGAATTCTTGAGCTGTAAGGAAATATTTCATCTTGCAGTGTTTGTCCAAGGAATAAGGGATTGTGTTTCAAGTTCAGCAAACTGTACTGATTACTTCTTCTGGAACTCTCCTTCCAATAAAGTTAACAAATTATATTTGAACGTACTTTTTAATACCAGCTGTTACTTGGTGTAGGTAAATAGGAAAGTGATGTAACCAGGAAACAAAGGATTTAAGGGCATTTTATCGAAGACTGGCTAAAGAATATATATAATTAATTTTTTTTGTAAACTGTGGCTTTATTAGAAATTCCAAATGTTAGGGGTTTTTTTCTTTTATTATTATTATGTTTTCTTCCATTAGAAATTATATATGGTTTTCTCAATACTCCTTCTGAATATATTTCATAAAATAAATTCAAATCTAAAAGGAAACTGACCCCAAGTATTTAACTTTGAACTTCTGTAAGCAAAATACTTTTGCAGGTATTTAAAGTGTTTTGTAGTTTTGTTCAGTAGTTTATTCCATTCCTATTGAATGTAGTTATTTACATTAAGAGATAAATTATCTGCAGAAGTATATCCACTAATCCTTTAGAGTTATGTTAGCAAGGAATTTAACTTGAAAAATTCACTTCCAGTACTTCTTAAATTCAGCAAAGTGTCTCAATTTTAGTTTCATTACAAGAATATCTGTCACTTGGGCTTTAACTGCAACTGCTTTCATTTTTTTATACACATAAATTTTTTTCTGTGAGTCTTCACAAGCTGATGACTAAGATCTATGAGTAATACATGAAAATGATAACTTAACTTGAGTTCATTTTTCATGAATTCCTACTGGAAAAGATAAATCCTTCAACTTGTTATTTCTGTCATGTTCTTGTTGTATAATGTCCTCTCCTATTATTCAGAAATAACAGCCAATAATTGTTTTTAAAAAAATGAAACAAGTGAAAATTCCAATCTTAAGTATAGAAAACAGACAAACAATCAAAAACAAATTCATTTTCTAAATTGGAAATGGCTTGAATAGGACAAAAATAATTTATATTTATGACAAATGATGCAATTGTATATCCTATAGTGAATGAAAGAAACAACATAACAAAAAATCTTATCAAAGGTCTAAAGCTCAAAGCAGTAAAATTTGCCTGAAAGAAACCTATCTGATCCTTCATCTTTCATGCTGGAATTAGGTAGACTGTTTCTCCAAAAAACAGGGATGGGAAAGTCATTTCAATATAGAAGGGGAGGAGGGGAATGGTTGTGGTGTCTTATTATGTCAGTAAATCAATGCACAGGATCATCTTCTACCACTTCTGATACTTCTGAGTTGAATAGAAATACAGCTCATTTCCTTTTAAGCCTTTCATGTAATATTTAGATAAAGGCTTTGTAAGAACAATAGGTAGGCATATTGGATTGATATTGAATAGCTAACACTTAAACTCACTCCTTAGTATTTTCATTATAGAAAACAAAAAGGAAAAATATCCAGATAATACTTTACCTTATAATAATAGTATACAGAGGGATGCTACAAGGCATTCTTTCCTCCTATGTGATCAGTACTAAACTGTATGTTATCACTTGCAGATTCAAAGAAGTGTGGACTAAAAATTCTTCTAATCAAGAATGCTGTGCCATGAAAAGTATTTAAAAACCCATGAAAATAATTTTATTTCCTTCATAATGTGCAGTAGACTACTTTTTGCTTCACATCGTATGAGGTCTTGCTTACAAGTACCTTGGTCTATGAGATTGAAAAATACAGGCAAGATGTCAGTGAAAAATGGAAAAAGTGGGAAAAAGTTTTTTAAAATATGTGCAAAGATGTCCTTGGAAACTCCTGATACCTGAACTTTGCAAGTTATTCAACATTCTGACATAGAATAAATAAAAATACTTGTGTTAATATGATGTCCTTATGAAGACTCAACACAGCTGCTGTACAATAAAGTTCCACTTTACCAGACTGTTCTGAAAAGGTGAATAACACATGCATAAGGGTAGTTCAGTTGATACACATGAATTTCCAAAAATTGTTATACCACCTACCTCACCAAAGGAAAGTAAGTAGCCATAGTAGGGAGGAGGTAAATGTTTGGAATATGTTAATAACTATTTAAAAGACAGAAAATGTAAGGTAAGGATAAATGGTCAGAATGAAAAAGTATAACTAGTGAGGATCTTTAGTGATATATGTTGAGAGTTATTCTGTTCAACCCATTTATAGCACCCTAGGAAAAAAAGTGAGCAGTAAGATGAGAAGGCTTTCTGAAGATGCTAACTTTTTCAGGAGAAAATAAATAAAGGCTAAGACTGATTGTAAAGAATTGCAGGAGAACCTTATAAAATTAAATGTTGGGAAAATTAATTTGCAGATTAAATTTGGTGTGATGGGCTTACAAAAGAATGCTAATATTTTATTTAGGAAGTGATGGCTCTGTGTTACATTTGTCACTCAAAAAAACCTTGGCAGTATAATGAATTCTTCCTTGAGAATGGAAGATTCAGTAAGCAGGAATGATCAAAAAAAGCAAGTTAAATAGTAGAAACCATTAGGAAAAGGCTGGGAAAAAAATGGGATTATCAGTATGACAATTTTTAAATTGGGGGTTTTTTTGCATTTTGAATACAACATACAGATCTTGTCTTCCCTTCCAAATATTACTTTATAAAACAGTAAAAGTTTCAGAAGGAATAAACAAACAAAAAATATATTCAAAATTATGGAATGTCCTCTGGGTAAAGAAGAACCAAATAATCCCATATACTACAGTCTGGGAGAAAGACAGCTAAGGACAGTTATGATACAGGGCTACATACCTGTAAATGTCACAAACAGAAAAAAAAAAAACAGACCTCAACATATTACTCTCTCCTTTGGAAAAAAGAATCGGGGAGCATCAGATGAAGGCAGGAGGAATTGATTCAACACAAAGAAAAGGAGTTGTTTTCTTGCATGTCTGGTGGCAGAGGCTGGATGGAGTGCATACTCATTGCTCGCATGGGTTCAAAGAAAGGCTGAACTACCAGGGAAACCAAAACACTCTTGAAGTTTTTTAAATACATAGAAACCACATCTAGCTTGGAAAGCCCAGCACATGAACTTTTCCTATAGACATAGAGGGTATCTGTGGAAAACATTGTATTTAATTGCCTTATTCTTACCCTTTCCTATGCACTATTACAGCCATTGTGCAAGAATACAGATTTGAACTGGATAGAAACTTGTTTTATTTCCATGCATCTATTTGCATAATCCTTACTATTTTTAACTCAGTATTTTATATTTTCAAAATCCTGCAAACTCATATTGCTAAGACACATGTCAAATTACATTATGTGTCTATTAAACTTTTTTTCTTTAGCCTGGCCCTAATGAACTTATTTAATGTTATTTCTTATCTTTTAAAATGAAAAAATAAGAATAAATATATTAGCATAAAGAAGTTAGTAGAAATGTGTCTCTTCCTTCTGTGCTTGTAAAGCATCTACCAGCAAGGGTCACAAGTTATAAATTGAAGCCGTGTACATATATATCCAACAAGTCAGTATTTAAGAATATAACTTTGAGCACGTAAGTATTAGTTTCTTAGAAAATGTTAATGGAAGCATTTTACCACATAGGTCAGAATAGCAATACATTTGGAGATTTTAGCATTTAAATGTCTTGAAGTGTATGGCTAAACAGTTGTTTTTTGTTTTTTTTTTAAAAGTTCTTTATTTTTAATTCTTCCCAGTCATAGGATATATCCATATCAAGACTCAGATTCCAGAAAAGCAGTATTTTTGCCCTTTTTCTTTCTTCTTTTTTTTTTTTTTTGAGAGAGAGTGATTGTAATTAATATTTTCCTGAAAAAGTCTTTTTTTCCTTCTGATGAAGTAGAATATTTTAGTTTCATTTTTTACATGCTAGATTAAAAAAAAATGAAACAAAAAGAAAAACAACAGACTCCCTTCATTAGGTCTTACAAGGTACTGAAATGCAAAATGAGATGCCACATATAGCAGATTCATGACTGGAATTCTCCTTCAGTATATAAGCTATTTCAAAGAACAGAAATACTTTGTGGTAAGTCTTATACAAACAGGAGATGTAGGGGAATTCCTTGTTGAACAAGGACATGCGATGGCCTTTGAAGGATTGGACAACCCTGGCTAAGTTAGCATGAGTCCTGACTGTCCTTAATATCACTGTGAAGGGCAGAAAGGAGGGAAACCTAGCATTGAGCAGGCAGGAGAGTGGAACGTGAACAAGCTGTATTAACTGCAAAAGAGTTGTGTACAGAACATGTACCTGGATGCATATAATCAATTAGCTTAGAGCTTACTATGTGTGCCTGTAACTGCTATCCAATAAAAGTAGTGAATGTACCCATGTACAGCTTAGAAGACTATATAAGCAAACTGCGTAGGAGAATAAATGAGGATGATATGTAGCCATATTGGTGTGACATGCCTTTACTTGGCTGGCTCCCCGTAGGGACCCTCTTCAAGGAGACATTAAATAATGTCATTAAGGTGATGATATCATTCTGATAGCTAAATGACACTTTTTAAATCATATCTTCCTATGCTAGATACCTTGGTGGTCTCACCACACATCACCCCTGTTGCTGGCTAGGGCCTGGCGGCCGGAAGATATCGCGATGTACGGGAAGCTAGGACCCCTCTCCCTACAGCC
>JANHFX010000768.1:74941-113994 GCA_027560015.1 Chloroceryle amazona | reverse complement strand
AATTTCATGACCACAGCTTTTTCAGGGTGGTGTTCATTAGGCAAAGTACAGCACACAGAATGAAATTTTGAAAGACCCCTTGCTAGCCCATGCTGAAAGCTGAGTATATTACTTAATTGGAAATGTAAATGTTTGTAAATTAAATCATGTAGGCAACAATTTAGAGACTATTATGTAAAGGTAACTCTGTACTTCATACATTAAGATATGCTGCTAGAACTTGCAAACTGTGCTTTTTTTCTTTCTGCAGCAGTGGATGATGTGTATGACTGTTTGCAATAAATAAGTTTAGTGATGCAGACAGTACAGAGAAGGTGGGCTCCAAGAACTTCCAGTAAAAATAGCTATGTTGCTGGCAAATGAGTTAAGCTCAAGGAAACTTGCTCATCTAAATGTTACCTATTGCTCACTTTCTGGTCTTAATGAAAGTGTGGATATTAAAAAGAGACCTTAATATACGAAAAATAATGCTGAATGCTTGTTATTTAAAGTTCTTTGTATATATTGTTACTAAATTTATGTATTTAAACTACTTACTTGTTGGTTTTAGGCATAGTATTCAGTCAAAACTCCCATTTGTTGTTACATTGTGCCAACATGTGGATTTTTCAGGGAGGAAAGACTGTTGGCTTTTTGTTTTGTTGTTCTACCCCGTCACCTCAACAGTGGTGCTTTCAGGCAAGGTTTGACAGACTAATGATTGAATGAGTTCCACTTTAGTAATTGGAAAGAGTATTTCCTTAGGACTGATTCATTTCATGAACTAAAGCAGAAAGGTGTGGGGTTTTTTTTTGTTTTGGTGTCGTCTCTATGCCTTCCCCCCTGAATCTTAAGTATGTAGCAGAGGATGAGATCTGCTAATTGTAACATGGAAAAGAGATGTTTTTCATCTCAGCATGTCACTTTTGCCTTGAAAATTGGGACTTGGATGCCAGAGATCTGTTAACTGCAGTTAATATTTTAACAGGACATTTTGTGTTCAGAAGTGATTGGTCTTGTTTTACTTGTGTGGGGTTTTTTTCCCCACAAGAGAAGAACTGCATGTGTAGCACATCTAAAGGAATTGTAGTAACTTAAAGCTTTAATAAAGCTATTCTCATGCATTTTGTGTGCTAAATTTCATTAATATGCTGCTTAATCACCTTCTAAAAATATTTTTTAATATATGCATGTCACACATATTTGGACAAGTGATTTGTGTGATAACTCTCAAATGTTGTGAAAACCTCTGAGTATATATAGCCACCAGGCTTAGCCTGTAGGGTCCTGCTTCTTAGCACAGCTCTGGTGTACTGTGCTTGACCAGATGTGTCTCAGTGGTGACATTTGATTCAAGCCTCAAAATGATTTAGTCAGGAGGTTAAGGAAACTGCTATTGCCTCTTTTATTTTTATTTTATTTTACTTTTGTGGCCCAAATAATCTCACTGCAATTATTTGCATTCTTTCTTCTTTACTTTAAACTATATGATTAACTAAATCAACCTGTGTGAAAACATTAATTAAAAAATTGATTTTAAAGTCTGTTTCTGCATCATCCTCTGGTTAAAAGCAAATGAGATGATAAGCAGGAATGAGTAAATTTTAAGTGGTTTGGTTCATCCTTTCTCAAGTTACAAGTATTTATTTAATTCCTTGTTTGTTTGCACCTGTAAGTGGGTGTTTTGCCTTACACATATATGTTCACATAACACAATGATTATTGCAGCTGCAAACATTTCTGTTTTCACTTAGACTGGATTTAATATATCTTGCTTGTCCTTTTCAAACAATTTTCAAAGTAATCCTGGTTGTTTTGCAGGAGGCTAAGATGTGAAGTACAGGTACACCTCTTCAACTCTGGTGTGGTTGAGTGTACTTCAGGATCTCTTTCCTTTTTGTTCTGGTTTGTTTGTTGCATTGTAGATAGTTAAAATTTATGCATTCAGATCTTTAGTGCTCAAGTGATGGTTACTGAACTAAAGTCTGAGTAACTTCCATTGTTGTCTGGGTTATGAAAGTCCTGTGTAATATTAAAGGTCTCTTGATCTTATTGTAGGAGAGCACACTCAGAAACCTGTTAAAGTTTGGAAGTCAAAATTGTCTAATCAGTTGGTGGAAAGTACTACTTGGAAACCACATGAGCAGTGGGATTTTTTAATGTTGCATGCGGGACTTGTTGTAGGTTTAAAAAGAGCATTTATGTAAGTGGTAACACCTGTAATTCCAGAGTGTAAAACTAATAATTTAGCTGGATGTAACTCTGGCATATCAGCATCTGAAAGAGAATATATTTTTTTTTCAGAATACAGCTGAAAATTGGCAAGTACATCCTTTTGCTAACATCCTTCTTTCTTTGGTGTTACTGAGTTTGCCTGCTCTTCAGTTAGTTCTCGGCCTGTGTAAATCAGTTTGGCTGTGATGCACGTTCTAGCATTGTACATGAGTAATTTGTCAGCAGTGAATGAAGGACCTTAAGTAGAGGTGGCTTGATCCATCTATGCTGCCTGGTGGGATAAGGCAAAATTTAACTACTTGTATTTTGTTGGTGTAATAACTTACTGGATAGTTTGAGAATGCAGTCATATGATACACACAGGACACTGACTAAGTGTCTTTATCCGCATTAAATCTTTTATTTTTTTATAATTCATGTAAGAGTATTATAAAATAAATGCTTTTGTAAGTAGTATAAGAATTATAAAAGAATGCTTTTCTTAGTCTTAACCAATGATAGGACAAGGGGCAACAGGTGCAAGCTTGAACACAGGAGGTTCCACATAAATATGAGAAAAAAATTCCTCATGGTGAGGGTAACGGAACACTGGAATGGGCTGCCCAGTCTGGTTGTGGGGTCTCCTTCTCTGGAGGCATTCAAAACCCGCCTGGATACATTCCTGTGTGACCTGGTGTATGTGGCCCTGCTCTGGCAGGGGGGTTGGACGAGATCATCTTTCCAGGTCCCTTCTAATCCCTAATATTCTGTGATTCTGTGAAGTGAAATTTAATTAGCAGATTTTTCACTTCTGGTTGATGTGCTATTAGGTTCAAGTCTCATTTGTCTGTCTGTACCACAGATAAAATGCTATTAATGAAATTGTTCTTGCATGGAAATTACCAGAGTTCATATTCAGTACATAGTTCTTTAGAAGCAGATTTCTTTAATTACCCTGTGAGGTGTTTTGCTTACATTGGACAAAACTGCTTGCAAGATTGAGCGTAGATGCTCTAATTGGGAGTACAGTCTTCTGGAAGATTCTGTTTGGAAGTGAGGCAAAAGTAGTGGTGAGGACAGACTGAGGGTTGAATGGCTTTCTGAGAAGTCATAATATACACGTTCTCCTTCTATGTTGCTACTTTTGCTTCAGGTCATTTGTGAACTCTTTAATGGATGACTTCTACTTAAGTAGTATGAATTTTTGGGAAGGAGGAAGAGTTTCCCTGTTCTAAGAGATTTCTAGTAACAGCTTTTAAAGGCAGAAGAGTCTGGGCTGGAACTAGGAGAGGAGTAGCCCATCTGGCTTTACTGAAAAGGAGAGCTGGACAGTTTACACTAATACTGAAGCACCTGGCCTTTTTGATATGTGGGACCTAGGAGAAGAGAGACTGTGGAAGCCAAGAAGAATAAAAATCCAGAGAAAGAAACAGCATTTTAGTTATGATGTTTCAGTCTCAGTCAAAGCTTCAGATGTTTGCTGCCCGTGAGGTTTCTCAACTAAAGAATTCCTTGGGGAAACTCGAGAAATAAATATGTGCCTGTTTCCTTCGAATTTTGAAAAGAAGAAAAAAGCTCAACAAATTGCAGATACTGTATGTGTGCATTTTTTAAAAGAAAAAAGGTAAGTGGTTGTGTTGTACTGTTCAGTGCTACTGTAATGTCAGGGAGAGAAACTCTTGCCTATCTAAATAACTGCTTCAGACAGAAATTTGAAACAAAGTTGGTGAGTAATAGGCGGCCTCTCCAGTGAAATGCATAAGCCTATGGATGCGTAAGTCTCTTGTTCCTGAATAACTGCCCTAATCTACAAAACCAGTACTTTCTTTGGCCAAGTGACTCTTGTGCTGTTTGCTGCATATTAGCTTGTACGTAAAGGTAGTGTGCTAGCACATGACCACTGTTGCTGTTTCTAAGTGAGGTTAAAAAATCCTTGCTCAAGGATTACACCTACACTTACAATGTAGATTTACTTCTGGACTTGGTAACCTGTTTTGTATTATAAGTTCCTGTGACATGCTTTATGGTAGATTGGTGTTGCACTGATTTGTACGAATGACCAGCTGATGCCACCTGTTCCCAATGATAATTTGAGGCTCAGTGACATTATTGCTAATGCTGACTAACGAATCTTAAGAAATGGAGATTAATCTGTTTAAAGGAGGGGAAAAAATCCCAAACAACCCAGTTAAGTCTTCTCCATTTAAAAGAACACACACTAGAGATATACAGTACTTCCCCTCCCCATTCTTTGCAGTGTTTTCTATTTAATTTCATAATGCTTCCTCTTTGCCCGTCAGACCATAAGCAAGCGGGACTAGTTTGTGCCTTTTTCTGCTTTTGTCTGTATTAATCTTTTCATGATGAAACAGAAATTTAGGTTTAGCGAGGGGGCTGCCAGGAATGGGGGGTTTTATATTTTGCCTGCAATGCTAGCTTTGTGGTACCCAAGGTGAAGGTGAGAAAACATTTTGGAAACTGGATACTCGACTTCAAAGGTCTCTTGCTTGTATTAGTCAATTGTGAAATAAATGTGCTGGGGTTTTCTTTCCATTGTCCAGCAAATGAGGTTGATTCTGGTGATAGTGGTCCATTTGCATATGAAGATACCTCTCTGGCTCTAATATGGCATCTTTGTAGTAAAAGTGTGAATCCTTCTGATGGCTGGCCAGGAAGTTAATCCTAGCAGAATGATGAGAGGGAAGTGTAGAAGGAGGATATTTCTACAACCTTTGTTTTTCTTAAAATACAGTTTAAAATTACAATGGAGAAGTGCTTTGAAGAGTGACATTTTCCTACCTTGCTGTTGACTTAATTATGTGTCAAAAGCAAGGAAAGATAATTCTGACTAGGAAGTTGCTGCTGTTTCTTCTGAGGTATGTATTAGCTCTGGTTCTTTCCGGCAAAAGTACTATTTGGAGTATGTATTAATGAAGTTACTGGTTTCTGTCTTCAGAATGTCCATTACTCTTGGTAGTGTGTTAAATTTAAGGATTTGATGTTTCTGTTTGTCTACTGGCAGTGAAAATAGTTTCCTAAGAAAACCATAGTGCAACAAACATTTTCAAAGTTTACTTCAGAATGTACTCCAATTCATGTTCTTTCTAGGGCACTCAACATCATCTTGCAGTACACAGCACCTGTCTTCCCAAAGGTGGGCCCTTCTTTTCAAGGGCCTAGTGAAGTTTAAAGCTAAAAGTCAACAGGGTGTACACCTGAATTTAAGTAACTCATGCTATGCTGTAAATCCTTTCTTGCATATATATATATATTTGTTTTAAACGCACTCTTCTGGGTTCTATTCATGCTTGTTTCTGTGTGCATCACAAAGATACAACTGATATGAACATGTCATTGAGTTCTTAATTTATTATGCCTGGCAAGTTTAATGGTACTTTGAACTTTACCTCAGTAAAGAAAAAAATTTTGTTCAAATCTTGTATTGTGAAATTAGTTTACTTGAAAGAAATATTTTTTTTTCCTTGAGAAGAGTTAGAGGAAGATAGAAAACAAAACTACGATAAGAACTTTTGCTCCTGGATCACCACGCTTCCAGAAATATTGACGTTGCATGCTAAGACAGACTAGAGGATCATCTTTTCCCAAATTAGGGATTTAATTTCAAGTGACAAAGCACACCTGTTAATATTAAACTACGTGTTGTGTTATTTGCAGCCAAATGGAAATGGGTTAGCACTAAAAGAAAAGAAATTGGGAGACTTGTTTTTTTTCTGCCTAATCCCATTTTTTTTGAGCAGACACAATGACCCATAGATTTCCATAACTACGGCTTTTTCTGTCTGGGCCATAGCTGCCATACCAGGTCTCAGGATAAGAAGAGAAGGGTGGTTTTCTGCTGTTACAGATTTGACGTGCTGTCAAATAGTTCAATATTTGAAAAACCAAGTATATTTATCAGCAAGCTGCCATACTAATAAAAATCAAGCATATTTTGGGCTGTGGACAATAAAGACTTCAGAAGTGTAATGCTGTTCAGAGAACTTTTCTGTGTAGAGTTGACTAGGAGGTCACTGCCTAAGTCATCCTTGGCCCTCACCCACATGTGTGTGATTTGCTTCTGTCTGTGAGCAGCACTGCAATGGTAGGTCTTTGGAAAAGACATCTTAAGGTAGACCACAGAATTTTTATCTTTAGGTTTTAATCTCATGTTAAGAACACTCACCATAAAATAAAGCCTTTCACTGCTTTACATGTCAACAATGTATGCTCATGAAGTCTTCATAGCATGTGTCACACTCTTCTCTTTGTTGTTATTAAAGCTATGTATTTGGATGTTTTCCATTATACTTAGTCAGTGACATAGCAAATTGTTGTATTAATCGTATCATGGTGCTAATTACATATAATGGTGATAATTGGAAGTGTTTGATAAGCATTAAGAAGTGTTCCAGTTATTTATTTTGAAGTCAACAAGCTGGAGGTCATGATGACTATGGTGTGTGATTTCTGGTCTTTTGCAAGTACTCTTTTCCGATTGAGAGATTTACTTAACTAACTAAATGGTAGCCTTACGAGATGTGCAATGGCCATTTGTCTGTTTTAGCCCTTTGGTACTATTAAAACTGCTCATTACAGAGGATTGACTTCATGTCCCAGTGTTCCAGGCCTGGCTGATTATTCGTAGAGTTGTTGGTATGATTCCACACTTAGAAACTATCTTTCTCTGTCATTATTCATGTAAAATTAAGTCATTAAAGAGTGGTTGATGTTTTACATGGGAGGAGGAAATCTTGTCTTTTATACACTGCATGTTAAATAAGGAAGAAAGCTACTGTCATGTATAACTTTTTCTAGAAAAAGAAATGTTGGATTTTCATGTTCTGAATTTATTTCTATGCCAAAAGTTTTGGCTGATGCTTCAATGATGAAACTTCTACCTTTTATATTTCAGCAAAATTCCAGCCTTTCTGAATGTGGTGGATATTGCTGGCCTTGTAAAGGGAGCCCACACTGGTCAAGGCTTAGGAAATTCCTTCTTGTCTCATATTAACGCCTGTGATGGGATCTTTCATCTGATGCGTATGTAAACTTATTTATATGTTCCCTGTATGGCTTAAGGACAGCATTGTTGTACTCTTAAGAACTGTGGAAGAACTATCCATTGCAATTTTAACTTTTACCATTCAATTTGAAGTCATCAGGTTTGGTTTTTTTTGAACCAAGAAAATCTTCATCCTCTGCTATATAACAGGTACATCTGTCTTACTGGCACTGTGTAGAAGGCACTGGGTTTTTTAAGTCTGCAGTAAAGGCTTGTTGTTTTCTTTTGCCAGCAGTGTATGGCAGTCAATTTGTTTATTTTTTGAAAGGCAAAGAAATGGAATGTGATGATAAAAGGCTGGAATGCAAGGAGAAAATGAAAATATGGAATTAGTAGCAGACTCTGGGATTCTGGTCCTCCCAGGGCAAGCCTTCCTCACTCCCTTTTCTTTCCTGATTTCTGTGTGACTTACACTGAGTCTTGAACATCTCCCACACCCTCTCTGTTTCCATGAATAAATATTTCTTTCTTAAAGAGCTTTGATTCTTTCATCCCCTCTTACTACAACACAGAACTTCAGAGTCATATTAACAGCACTTTAGAACTTGTCACTTAAAAGCTTTTTGAAAGCGTATGTTGGTTTTCAGTACACTTTCAGAGTTGAAAAAGGCATCTGGTCTGAAAAGATTTAGCTTAATAAAGTTTGTACAAATTTGAGGAAACTGGACACCTTTGTTGCTGTCTCTTGGTTGGTCATTATTATACAGTGAGTGATGAAACAACAGAACAAAAAATAAAATAGAAATGCTTCTTATTTGGTGATTTGGATCAATTTTTTTTCTGTGGCAGGGTGTTTCAAAAAACAAACCCCAAAGGCGTGGAATGTTACTGTCTTATGGTACTGATTTAGGTGCTTAGAACCCTTATTCCCATGAGCTTGTTTTTTGAAGCAGATTTATATGGAGCAGTGGACTGATGTACCTCTACAGTCTGCATGCTTAGTGAATAGGTAAGTGTGCTACTTCAGTCAGATGCCATTTAGGAAGCATCAAGAATCCCCAGACACTGATGTGGAGAAAGGTGTTTTGTTCTTAGGCTTACACTGCTGAAAAACAGGACAAGATTTTGGGAACACTGGCCTTTTTTAATAGCTTCTAGTACCTGGAAGCCATCTATAACTGTTTGTGTACTTGTGGAGCATTACTTCTCCCTTGAAAGCTTGGCTTTATTTATAATTTATATCTAGTACTACTATTTTCTATTAAAGTTGTTTGACACATACTTTCAGTAGAATAGAAGACTACGGGCTATTGATTGTAGCTTAGTAGTTAATATTAAACCAAGACATTTTGAAAAGGGGAGGTCAGATCTTTACTGGGTAGAGGGAAGTAATTTTTTAGAACTTGTGCATCATTTTAGGAACTAGTTCAATATGTGAAGACTGTACTGAGGTATCAGTGTATTTTAAATATTTGTAACTACCCAAGGACCATTGCTACAGTATTCCTAGAAAAAAGAGGGGATCAGTTTCCCCAGATCCATCAATCTCCTGGGATGGTAATTGCTGTTTTGCCTGGTATCAATTGAGAACAAGCAAAAAACTCTTTGTACTTGCTCTGGTTTGCTAGTTATGCCTTAAATGCTTGTTAAGGAACAGATTGATACAATAGCCAGTGGAGAAGATGCTTTTTAATCTACATGTTGATTAATCTCAAACATTGCTTTGGTTAGTTTTTATAAGGATTAACACCATTTGTATTTTCCTTTGGGGACTGAAAGAGGAATGTGACTATTGTGTGTTTTTTAAACCATGTGAATATTACTTTGTATTAACATCTATTTCTTCTAATCTAGTCTTGGATTTGCTTGTTACACATTTCAGTTTCCTCCAAGGATTCTGAAATTTAATGGTTGTAAAATGTTATCTTTTCTTTGGGTGCAAAAAGATAATGGGATCACTTTTTAAATAGCACTTTCTCCTTTTTCTTTTTAAAATCTTAACCCTGCCTCTTCTGCTAGATGTTTTAGCTAGAGTGCAAGCTAGTCATGAACTAAAGCTGAAATTGTGTGTTGATTGCCCAGTAAACACAAAGATCTTTCAAAATATTACTTAGGAGGAATAATAATAATGATAATAGTAAAAAGCTAATGCAAAGTTTTGTGGTTGAGATGTAAAACTTACTGTTGTTCTCTGAAAAGTGCATATTTGCTCTACTTTCCTTTCCCCATGGCACTATAAAAATGAAGACTTGGTACTAAAAGCTGGTATTACCCCTCTAGTAAATTAAAAAAAAGTGTATTGGTCACACAGCACAAACTCTAGTTAAAACCTATAACTCCCTGAAGTTTCCAATGTACCATGCCAACTTATAAAATTGTATTAACCTTTTTTATATGCTGTAATGTTTTTACACCCACCCACCTATGGAAATTATTTCTAGCCTAAAAATCCCTCTGAGTCTGTGGCATACCTGGAGTTTGTATGGCTTCTGTCAGGTTATGGAAGTTCCCTGAACTGTTTTTGTAAATCTTTAAACTTTCCAGTCCCTGAGAGGGTGAAGATTCTTTGTTGCACTTTGCTAGGGTTTGGTCCAGGTTCTTAATGGAGTGTGTGTCTTAGGAACCAGTGCTCACAGGCTGGCCACCAGTTTTCAGCCTGGTGGGTTGGCACCAAATCTCTGCAGTCACATCGAAACTACCTTAAAAGGAACCCAGACAGGTTGCTCCTGTTAAAGGGAAATAGGCAGTGGACTGGAAGGTGGGACTTTGTATGCCAGCAAGCTGTAAAGGAGGTGTTACTGAAGATGAAGAGAAGATGACAATGACAAAATATTCTTAAGAAAAGATCCCTAGGAAGTGATCTGGTAACTATGCTTTTCCAAAGCATGAAAAATTCAGTGTTTGTTTTCACTATGGTTTTGTGTTGATCTGGAACAAATTTTCACCTCTGAGCACTGAAACTGGTGCTCCCAGTCTTTATGCTGCTGTAGTGTGCATTACTGCTGCCCATGTTAATGACTAGCATGTGAAGCAGAGCCCTTTGGAAAATTGGTCTTATTTCTGGATGCCAGACAAAGTCAGAAGCAGGTCATTGTTTGTGCTGTAGACTTCAAGGCCTACATGCCTTGGTATATTGGAGAAAGCCTTGTCAGACTTTGACTTATCTTGGTTCAGTTGGTATTTCTGCAAAAAGCTGATTGCTGATTGAGAATTAACTCACTCTAGTTGTATTAATGAAGGTAATGATAGGCAAGGGAGTGGCTAGCTAGGAATGGGGAGTTTTGTTGAGTAAAATGAGCCAAACCTGGGGTATCTTACTGAAGCTCTCTTACAGTCCTGGGCTAAAGATTTTGATCCTTTCTTTATTCACTGAGAATGTGTTGAACTGTGTTTTCTTTAGGACAAAAGCTTTGTTTGAGGTTTGTGTGTTGTGGTGTGTGGTGGGCTTGTTTGTTTGTTCTGTTTTGTTTTGTCTGTTTGTTTTATTTTTTAGGTGCCCTAACAGAATTCCCTGTTGTTACCACTTCATGTTATGGGATGCTTATTGAAGAAGGCTGTGCCTATCGGTTTATCACCACAAGGCACATAGGTGACCTGCAATTGTAGTACTCTCAAAGTAATAGTAATTATATTTCTGTTGCAACTATGGAATTTCTGTGTGGTGTTTACTTGGGCTGTTTTTTGCATGGCATAAAACTGAAGAGAAACAAGATTTATTTCTGTCTGGCTAATTCTCTACTGTCCTTACTCCATTTGAAAAAGGAAAGTACCCCTACTGGGAAATGGTTATGGAGTTTCAGCATTCAAATCTCCGTATCATATATATACTGTCACATTCCCTGAGAGACACAGTGTTCATTAAATCAATGGAAACATTGTTTTTTATATCTGAGGTATATTTTAATATATCTAAACAGCAACATGTGTGAGAACAGAGCATGGTAGGGTAATAGAACAAGTAAAAGGGGAGATGATAAGTTTTTGTCGAGCACCACTGCATTTTTGTACATGATTAGTAAAAGTATGAAGTAGATTCTCTTAGCTCAGCAAACGAAGTGAATAAGGTTTCCTGTACAGAATAGAGCAATACATTTTTGGGGTTTGATATTTCTTATTGATTTTTTCTATTAGAGTGCACAAAGTGAAAATTACTGATATTTAAAATAAATCATCTGATCTCAATACACTTGTTAAAAAAATAGGTATTTCACAGGTTATCCCAGTTTCTTGGGGGTAGGGGTATATTTTATTTTTGTCCAAATCCAATTATGAAAGCATCAAACATATATTTACTTACTTATTGGTCAGTGGATGGGGAATTTAATTTTAAAACTCTTTTCTGCCCTGGATAGTGATGCCTATAGAATTAGTACCATAGTAACCTGACATGTGCTTTGAAGTAGTTACAGCTTTGTTCATCTTCTGAGTTTCACTTTTTAATTTGAAACATTTCTGACAGTTGTATTTTCCATTTTTCGGGTGTATTACGTTTTCAACCAAGGCAGCAAAATTTTCATGGTGGCAAATGGCAGGTTGTTTGAAGATTGTAATAGTGTTTCTTCCCAGGTTTCATGGCTTTATCAACCTTTCAACTTTTATGGCAGATCAGTCACAAGTACTTGTAGAAAACTACTTTCTTTGTATGGAAGACTAAAAATGGCAACCTTGTTACAAGTGTAAATTTACAGTTTACTCTTAAATAATGCTTTGGTGAATAAAATGGTAGATGTCAGTATTTAGTCCTACAACTCTGTCCTGGTTTTGAAATTATTGCACATTAAAACAGCCAGAGCTCTTTATGTTTTTGGGTTTATCTTCCTGATGAGGTCCCACAGTCCTAGTTTTCTAGATAATACGTTCCACATTTTTCTCTTATTTTTAGTTTCTGTAATGAAATCCAGTCTTTCTTTTCAAAGTTACAGAAATTGGAAGGAAATTTGTCTGTAAAAGTACATTGCTATCAAATGCTCCTTTTTAATAAGTAGAAAACCTTAGGGTGCAATGCCCAATGTTTGAAGTAAGGCAGACAACATTGGCTTTTGTGGAAGAACTTGAGAGCTCACCTGCATGTCATTGCCTGGTCTTCCAGTCCTGCAGAGGAATGTGTGAGCCACCTGTGGTGATAGGGTGCTGGAGTGCAGGCAGGTAATGCTAGGGAGCTCCTCTGCCTAGAAGTGCTCTGACTTCAGAGCAAAAGAGCTGTGGCTGCCTCTTAGGGGCAGGATGAGGAATTTTATAATCTGTGAAATGTGATTCTTTGTGACAAAAGAACATAAAGCTGGGTAAACAACCCTTGCAGTCTTACAGAAGTGGCTGATGTGACCAATGTGAATTGGTTCCTAAAAAGCTTTAATTGCTTTTACTCCAATTTTGTGTCTGTTACAACTGGAAATGTTTAGTACTCCTCTGCTTCTGCCTCCTTCAGGGTTTTATGTAACTTCTAAACCAATCTACCATAATTTACAAGTTGGATAGATGTGAATCATGTGAGCAGAGTGAGTTTACTCTTGTCTGAGCTAAAGAAAACTGAGTTTTACAATATTCATACTGATTTTTTTATGAAGTACTTAAAATCAAGTTGGTTTGGCTTTAAATTTTTATCGTCATGGGGATTATTTGGAACTTGAGTAATACTGCCAGTGTTTTGATTTACCTGTAAAAATCAAAGTGGTTGTAACAATGTTATTTAACTGAATAAGATGCATCCTCTATTCTGACTTTTTTTTTTAGTTTCTATAAAAATGTGTGTATTTTCTGTACAAAAATGCTAATCATTCCGAAGCTTTTATATACTTTGGGCATGGTGCATTTTTTTCCCCATGTTCTCTGAGAAGGAATCATACCTGCTGATTGTTGCTCCTGGAATCAGACTGCTACAGAGAGGAGGCATATGGTGATATTACTTAGCCACGCTCCATCACACTAGCGTTTCAACCAACAAACTAGGAGTTGCATCTCATTCCTTCAGCACCTGTATTCTGTGCATTGGGAATCGTAGTGGCTCTGTTTATGCAGCTGTAGCTTGGCTGTGTCACTTCTAATATCCAAAGCTGGGTCTTTTTATCCTTATAGTGTGTCAAAATTCATCTTAAGATGATGCAGACATACCTGTCTTAAAAAAAAAATTGTCTTCAACAAATTTGGGCTCAGTTTTTGGAAGATGTTTTGTTTTTGTTTTATATCACTAAATGTAATGTCCACCTGTTAAAAAAGAAAAAAGTTAGGGTTCCTCATTTACAAATACAAACCTTACACTACTCAGCTACCAAAGCTTAAAAGTAGTTTGCAAATATTAAAAATGCTGATGTTACACAATCAAGATGTATTTTTGTATGCTATTGAGTAGATAATGGTTGAGAGGCATAAAAATTGCTTATTTTCTTTTTATATGAGAAAAAAAAACAAATGCTTTTGTAGCAGGACAGGAGGATTTTGCAAAGGCTGCTTGGTTTTATTTTACTTCAGTTTTTTTACTTTTGTTAGTATAGATGATATGAGCAGAAGCAGCAGTGCACTAGGTTTCTCCTTTCCTTGGAGTGATTCCGTACCTGCATGCAGTAATGGAATGCATGTATAATGACTACTTGCTGAATCTAACCAGGGCTTTGCAACCTCCTTGATACAGTATAACATTTTGTGTGGCAGTGCACTAGAGTGGGGGAAATGCCTTCTGAAAACAGCTGAAGTTCTGAAGCAAACAAAATGTTGTGCAGAGGAATTCTATATACATACAAGCCTTCCTTCCACTTTTAAATAACATGAAGCAGCCAAAAGGAAGCATGTTTGAATAAAGCTGCCTTTTTTTTTTCCTTTATTTTTTTCCTCTCCTCTTTTGGCCTCACCTAAGTCAGTTCAAGGCAAAAAAAACCAAACCAACCAACACCTCAAAAAACCCAGCACCAAATTCTCAATAAAAAAGGATTGAAAGAGGCAATAAGTAGATTTGCACTTGTCCTTAGTATCATGTACTAGCCTTAAGCCATCTTGGAGAGTGTGGTCTTTTGACTTTGGCTGGATGCCAGGTGCTATTGTTCCCACACTGCACCTCCCCCTCTGCTGGACCAGGGGGGAGAAAAGAAGATGAAACTCTTAGATTAAGACAAACAGTTTAATGAAGAGCAAAGCAAGGCCATGTGCATGGAAGCAACGGAGAACAAAGATTTATTCTCTACTTCCCTCCCATCAGCAGGCGAAGTCTGGCCCCTTTTCTGGGAAGCAGGGCTCCAAACACACAGTGGTTGCTCTGGAGGGCAAGCCAATGCCCCCTCTCCCCCTCCTTTTCCCAGCTTTGATTGTTGAGCTGACATCGTATGGTATGGAATGTCCCTTTGGTGAGTTCGGGTCAGCTGTCCTGATCTTGTTCCCCCCATCCCACTGAGGGGTGAATGTTGGAAAAACATCCTTGGTGCTGTGGGAGCCCTGCCCAGCAGTAGCCACAACACGGGTGTGTTATCAACACCACCTTAGCTCTCAATACAGCACATCACAGGGAGGGCTGCTATGGGGGAAATTAACTCCATCTCAGTCAGACCCAGTACAGAGAGCTAGTTCTGTCTGGTGCTGTTGGATGTTTTTCTCTGGATCCAAGGATGGAACCACAGCAGGCTTTCTGCTTAGGAAAAAAAAAAAAGTGTTGGTAGAGAGAAGTAACATTCATACAGACATCTGCTCAAAGAAGCTTCTTGAGAAATAACCTTGTAGGATTGGAGTAAATGTTTGTGCAGCACCCAGCAGCAGAGGCAGTGGATTTAAGTGAAATTTGGAGTAGATTAGGGGTGAGACCAGGAATCCTATAGTGTGGTACAGTGGCTGTTACTTTTCTCATGTGCCTACTCTTCAAGACGGTGGTATGGGAAGAGGCCATAGGACGAAGGCTGATGCTGCAAAGCAGTTGTCTGTTGTAGTCAACTTTGTAGAAGCGTCTGAAGAGCAGAAAAGAATCTTGTGTGTGCTTTGGGTAGTAGAACGTTATTGACCTAGTAGTTGGTAGTAGAATTAAAGAACCAGGATGGGATTCTTGTGAAGCTTCTGACATGCAGCTTCAACTAGTGCTACCAGTAAACCTAAACATGCAGGAGGGAGATACTTGATACGCACCCATCCTGTTCAGTAGGTCAGTGTCAGTGCAGGATCAGCGCGCTTAATTCAGCCAGCTGTGGAGAATTTCTAACTAATTGTGTTTGTCCCTTAGGCAAATAAGATGAATACAGGAAGGACAATCACCTCCTAAGCTAAACTATTGTGGAAGAAGTTTGCAAAGCTTATCATTGTTCTTACTTGAGCAGAGTATTAGTCTCTGAGCTCTAGAAAGTCGCATTGTAAAATTACCCACATCTCTTATTTTATCGCTGGTGTTTCTTTCCTTTTGGTGTGCATATATGAACAAAATGTATGACTTTATACCCCCAAACTGTTTGCTGTATGCTCTTTGCAGCTTTGTCTCCCGTAGAGTAGTGAATTTGTTTTCCTCGATACCTGGGTGCATACTGTGGAAGAGGTGCTGGAAGATCGTCAGCAGTCTAGTGAGTTAGCCTTTGTCTTTATTGAACAGTAAATTACATTGCCAGGCTGAGTGGAAGCGATACCAGAGCTTTAATCCATATTCCTCCAAGGTCAGGTAGCTACAGTTTAAAGTGCAAAGAGACTCAGATAGGGGTTTAAATAGGCTTTAATCTTAAATTTGTAACAAGTAATTGTTTTTCTGAGAGCTGAATAAACCTCCCTAAATATACGAGTATGAAGAGCAAAAATCTATACGCTGCAGAGTTGTATCATTTTTGATCCCTGCTAATGAAATAAATGTGTCTCAAGGATATACTTTCACCTTAGTCTTTCTGAAGTAGTAGAGCTGTGAATGTTCAAATGTTTTTGTTATTAATCAAAGCCTCCAAAGCTCCCTTTACATTGAGGTTGCCTCTTGATGTCACAAGTCAAATTTTGATTATACAGTACCCAGGGGGTTTCTTTTCAGTATCAAATACCATAAAGTCTGTAATTTTAGTTAATTACTTATGCTCATTGAGAAGGAAAATTATTGTTCTTACATTCTTTCCTCGCCTTTATTGTAATTTGATAATGCTAGAAGTCTCACTCTAACTGAAACTACAATGGATTTTGAAGCCCACTTTTTCATTCATCTTTAGCTTAATATCCTGTGCCTCTTTATGTCCAATTTATTTTTCTTATCAGAACAGATGAAAACATAAAAATTTCTTGTCTAAAGGCCACCACCCTTGATAGAGTAGCAGTATCTAATGCCATTCTATTTATAGATGAAACTTGTTAAGTTTCCTCAGCAGGGACTTAAAGCTATGACCTCGTAGGCCAGAAACAGGAGAGCTACCTACTGAGCTACAAGGGCAATCTCTCAATTCTGAAGAATACATAGAAAATTTCTAATATACTCTAGTGTGAGTCATAAAGCACTTGACCAGTAACACATACACTCTCCCCCTCCCCCCTTGAGAATAAAGACTGGGCAGGTTATCTTTGCTGAGTTATTGCTATTATTTGACCTACAACTATTTCTATTACAGTCCTGTGTATCATCAGGCAGTGTATAATTCCTACTTAGGCAATACCAATGAGACTTAATTTTTTTTTTTCCCTGTAATACTTTAAAGAAATTAGCAATATGTGATACTGTTAGAGGGTATTCGGGTGACTATTTTTGAAACATGTTTACATGTTCAAGTGGATGTCTTTACTGATAGTGTAGAATATCCTGGCTTGAAGAATATGGTAGTTTAATAATTTATAAGTAATTTCTTCTTTGCTGTGCCATGGACATTATTAAAAGCTTGAAGGGAAAAATACTGCAGGGTTGTGTGGTGGTGGGTTTTTTTTTGGTGTGGGTGTTTTTTGTTCCCCCCCCGCCCCCCATTTTTTTTCTTTCTGATTCTGAAAACCTCTTTTTCTTTGGCTGGGGGGAAGACTATCTCAGAAAAGGTAAAAGTAACAACTCTTTGCAAGAATTTGGGAACAAAAAATGTGAAGTGTCTGACTGTTGGCATCACTTTAATTGGCTGCAGTGATTGCATCAGATAGGTAACCTGTAGACTGAGAATATAATAACGTCCTTTTCATAAAGTTGCTTCCTCAAGTGCATTTCTGAAGAGACAGGAATTTAGGTGTTTATATTTTATGCAGTTTCAATGAAAGCTTTGAAATAGGCTCCCTAGAAGCTCTTCTCTATTTCCTAATTTATACATAGATGGCCATAGTCCCTAACACAGTTGAGGGTAGACACCTGCGTTGGCTTTGGAAACGGCAGTAGGAGTTGGTGCTCAGGGGCTCTTCACCACTGTCCATCATTGCTCCAAAGCTCAGTATGGCAAGCAAGTATGTGAGCGTGTCAATGACAAATGAGCTGATTTAATTACTGCTGGGGCTGATGTGAAATTAAGTGACTTTTTATAGTCTTAATAGACAAGGAGCATTCACAGAAGTGATTGTGCTGCATCACCTGGGGGAGTGGTGGTTTCCAGGTGAGCTCCTGCTAGAGGCACAAGTAGTATAGCTTTTAATGTCTTGAGGCAAGAGACCGAGTTACTTTCTTCCTCTCTAAATAGGAGCTAAACTCTAAGAACTTTAAATTAAAAAAATGGTAAGGACAGTAATCTATTTGAAGAAGGGATAAAATTTATTCGAAACACTTGTGGAGAAAAGCAGTGGTGAGCACTGAACACTCTTTTGTGCTGGATTATTCTATTAAAAAGAACTTTTCCATGTCATGGGCTTGTGTTCAGTCCATATTCCTAAAACAAAAGTGTGCACATCATTGGACATATGTTCATTGTATATATATTTATAGTAAGCTTTATGATTACAAGTTATTTTGAATGTATTTTATGCTCTGCTAGTTTTTCTGGCCCTCAAGATGTATGAATTAAATTCTCTCTAGTTGTCCAGATTTCTTGTACTGGTATTTCCATGATGTACATACGTGATGCTGCCATGTACTGAACATGGAGTAAATACTGCAAATGAAGACTGGGAGGAAGCTGGCTCTGGGTTTCTTATTCTGGCTATATGTTACGTATCCTAGAAAAACTAATCAAGGCTCCTAGCTTAGTTAAAATATATAATTGTAAGACTCAAAACGTAATTCCTTTTTTGTGTGTGTGTGTGTCAGGCAAATCTGTCTGACATCCTTGGGGTTTCAGTTTAGAGTACTTTCTTTTTCCTTGCCTATAGTTCCACAAATACTTTGAAGTCGCTGGCAGCAGTTACAGCATCTTAGACAGAGTGTATCTTCCTGTACCAAAGGAACTGCCTTAGGCCCAAGCAAAAGCTCTGTTTAGTAATCCAATTCATATGCAGCCTTTTTGAGTCTGAGGCTGTTTAATAAGCTGACAGGAAAACCTTGGGTTTAGTTTTTCTTTCAGAATTGCTATTGGAGCAGCCCTGGCTTCCACGCTGACCAAAGCATCACTTCTGGAAAGAGAACTGTCTGCCCCTTCCCAAGTCCTGCTTTGTGCCTAACTTGTACACTGGCTGGCTTTTGGTAGCTGAAGCAACTGTACTTCCAACACCTTTTCTCATCTATATGCTGCCACTTTTTCCTGTGCTGTTGGAAATGATCGTAGAACCATGAAAAGGGCTTTTGGGTTTTAAAAAATAACCATATTCCTCTTGCTGGGTTATTTTAAAAGTAGGTCACTTCTCTAATCAGACTTAACATGTAATCCAGCAAACAGTCATGCAGTTCTAGCTAAGGGAGCATTAAACTAATATGGTAAATTGAAAAATGTTTGTAAAAAGGCAGCTATAGGAAATACGTGATACATATTGCATCTTTTTTTTCCGTAGTCTGCAGGGCTTAGAGATATTTTTTTTTTTTCAAACCTTGCACATTTACTAAAGTCGGCGGAAAACTGTCTTTTCGATAACTGTTGCATGTTGGAGATGCTAGTGAGATGCAGGGTTTGGTTGGAGATGTGCCGTTATGCTGTTACGGTAATGATAAAGTATCGATGTGGAAATCTGCTGACTTTTGGTGAGCCTTCAACAAATATAGTTGGTATTTTTCCAGTGTGCTTTCCAAAACTTCTCTTCCATACTGATGAAGCCCAGTTTAACATTGGCTCAGGGTGAAGTTTTAAGGTTGAAGTTTTCTTTTTCTTCTTGGGTTTGCAGGTGGTCATTTATTAATTGGTTATCACTGACATCTCAGCATAAATTCTGATGGTGTGTTGGTTGTTTTTGTTGTTGTTTCACTGTGGTTTTTTGGTTGTGCTTTTTTTTTTCTTTTTTTTTCTTCCCTTTTTTTTTCTTTCTCTTTGGAAGTTGTCACTCTTACATTTACTACTCTCAGGTTTCTCCCAGCTATTTTTTTAGTGTATTTCAGGAGGTATTTTTGTTCTGAAATCTTACATGAAAGAGCAAAATTAGCATTGGGCTGGGTTTAAGTGCTGGCTGTTTATGTCAACAGTAGTTGCTAGAGATGCTTTGAGAGCTGTTGTTTTACTACTGAGGCCAAGGGGTCTCTAGCCTCAAATGACATCCTGAAACCTCAGTGCCTGGAGGCAATTAACAAAATGCATTAGTTATCAACCCAAGCATTTGTTCTTGTGGAATATCCCAGAAATTCTACTTTTGGTTCTTTTTTTGAGTTTTGCAGTTAGCAACAAGATTCTTCAGAACCATCCATATCTTTGAATATGGAATTAATTTTCTGAGTACATAGTTAATTTTTCTGTTAAAGTTGGTTAAAAGGCTTCTTTATAAAAATCATACGCCCTCTTCCTTCCTTCCTTCACTCTACCTTCTTCCTTCTCTCCCCATTCCTTCCACCCTGTCATACAGGTTTTTCTCCCAGTAACAATGATGGCAGATAAGATTCCATACCTCAAGTTCACTTTACTACTCAAACTTTTAAAATATGCTCGAGCACAGGTTTGCATTTCAGTACTTACTGAGATAGCTGTTACTGAGATAACAGTTCCTTGAGGCTTATTGAGTATTTTTATGCACCAAGCCTTGGTAATTTGATGTGAAAATTGATGTCTCAAAACTAAATAGTGGTAGGAATGAGAAGCCAAGTGTGTGAAAGAGTTGCAAAAGGAGGAAAATATATGGCTACAAGAATGTAGGCTGCCTGAGAGGGATTGCTTGCTTTCAGAGAAAATATGGAAAGAAGTAGAGGGAATCTGAAAGATAGGCACTCTAAGACTCTGAGTTAAGCTGCTCTACCCTGCTTTGAAGTGTCATAGAGCAGAAAGATTAATCAGTGAACATCACCATAGAAATTGTGTGTGTATATATGTATGTGGTGTACAAGATAAAAATATTGATGTGTCATATTTTTAATTGTTAGGGATGGTTTAGTAAAATTGCCGTGCAGAGGAAAAAAGTCTAATATCTTGGTATGTGCATTTAATCTATCCAAAACAGCAAACACTAAAATGTTTTAATCATAAGCAGATGGTTATTTCATAGTTTAATTACAAGGCAGAACATAAAGATTGTTTTGGTATGCTTATTGCATTTTTTTCCTTTACTAACATATCTTCCATTAAAAAAAAAAAAAAAAAATTAAATCAGTTGATACCACTTTAAGTTCCTTTTAAAAAAAAATTACCCCCCCCCGAATTATCTGTGTATCTTGGTGTCTTTTATTTTGCCTGGAAGTCTTTTACATTTAAATGCAAGCGTGTGGTATCCTGCATTCTGTGTAGTGTAGGCATTTTAATTTTTTTTTAATATAACTGTGTGTGTGTAAAGGAAACAAAACTGTTCATGAGATTGTGCAATATCTAAAAACAAAACAATGCCTTTCTGTGTTGCCACTCTTGACCCAAAACTGCATCAAGCAACAACTGAAAGACATCACCCTTTCAGTTGGTTTAAAGACCTGAAAGTAAAAATTTCCTTCCAACTGTGCTACAATATTCAACTATTGTTTGAGATGGATGTAGAAAAGACAGTCAGCAAGCAAATAGAAAAATTCTTGTCTTAAATTGATTTAATTTGTATATCACAAGGTCCTGTTTAAATATCAAGTGTTTTGTGCAATTACAAAAACACTGTCAGTGTAGGCAGGACTCAAGTCAGTGGGATCCAGAACCTTACCTTAGCTCCTGCTTTTATTAAAATAAGAGGTAATTTTCCCTAAGCCATAGTTCATCTTTGTAGTTAGTAAGTTGAGCTTTTATTTGTAGAGGTTGTTTAGTCGTTATGGTAAAACATTTTATAAAAATTTTGATAATGAAGATTTAAAAAGCTTTCACTGTTTTCTAAGCCACCTGTTGCCTTAGATGCATAAGTGTATAAATTCGAACAAAGTGCTCATCACTTGTCAGCCATCAGTGGCAGCATAAAAATTACTTGTGGTGCTTGCTTTGCAAGAAGTTCTTTTGTGTTTGTGACATCAGCTTTGTTTTATACAATTAAAGTATTACACGCTAGAATAATCTAAATTGCAACCACTAAATGGTGATGTAGTTCTTTTTTCATAGAGCTGAATTTGTTTACTGGTTGTATACAGCTATTGACTACTGTTTAACATGACATGTCCCTTTTGCCTTGAACAGTCTTTGGAAAAGGTGTTTTTTTGTTTCCTGTTCTTGTTGCCCACCCCCTCCATTCCTCCTCCCTCCTCCATTATGGAAGGCTTTTCTTGTACTTTTTTTTTAACAAGTAGATATAAATACATGTTAGGCTTCAGTATTTTTTTTTTCCCACTAGCAAATTAGCGGCACATGATGATACTGGAGAAGAGAAAAAAGCCTTGTAGTAAAGTGATCTGGAATGCAGGAGGGGTTTTGTTCCATATAACACGTTTTGACATGAACGGAATAGTTTTAGTTTGCATGATTTAAAATAAAACCCAAAAGCAAACCCTGATTTTGATAACAGAGGGTTTTCTCATTCTGACCCTACTGTACTAATGACTGTACAGATACCTAGTGAACGGCTTTCTCTGTTGGAAATATCTCACCTGTGATGTTCTGTTCCTCTGTTATTGCTGTGTTTTTCTTTCATTTACATGTGGTTCCACTTCAAAGTGAATGGGAAGAATTTGCATGTGACTGGTTATGATTTCTTAACATTAAGAATTTCTTATTGTGTTAGGCATTAAATGCTACAGAAGTTAATGGAAAATATTGCTATGTCCTTGTGAAATTCTGTAGTCTTGACTAAAGGGTGATTTTTTTTTTTGTGGAAAGTTCAATAAAGCGGGTAAAATTAGTATAGTTTTTTGTACATTGGTTGCGTTAAGTATGGAATAGGCCTGTCTTCTTCCACATAACCTTAGGAAAGGAATTAGGCTATTACAAAGCTACATCATCACTGATTTTTTTTATTAAATTGCTTTATTTTTGTAGGCAGTACATGAGAACTGTGTAATTCTATAGTAATTTGCATGCAGGAGTTACTGGCTTTACTGAATGTGTAATAAAATAATTATCTGTGGCTGCATACTAATCTTGGAGCATTGAAGGCTGCCTTTAGTGGTTATCTCTCCTCCCTGGGCCAGAAGAACTGAGACAGGAGCACATAATCTCAACTCTCCTATTTTTTCATGTAACATTGATCTAGCAACTTACCCTTCTGAGGAATACTGCAAATTAGGGACCACCTGCCCAAGGAACTCCCACTTTTTTCTCAAACCTCCTCATCATTACGCTTATGGTTGAGTGAAATAAATCCAAATCTACTCATGTGTTCCAACCACTTTGTATGGCCGTGGTGGAGGAAGCTTGATAATTAATTTCTTAAAAGCAGATATTGTGATGTTGGCAGGTTCCTTGTTTTACACCCTTCTCTTGTAAAAGTTTTAATTAGTAAATATGCAATGGTATTTCAAGGTAACCCCACAATCCACAAACAAAAATAAAGTTAAAAGTAGTTTATAGTCAAATAAGGATTCTAGCACTGTTCCAACAATGATCCTGTAGTGGTGGGGTATGAGAAGGGTATCAATGTAAACTGAAGACCGTGATGGCCAGTATTAAAAAGATGCAGCTGTACTCATATAGTCCCTTCCCATGCCGTGGCTTTGATAAGAACATGATTATTTTAATGCTTGTATTTCACACTTAGGTTTAAACTGATAAATGGTTAACAACAATCACTTTACCAAGATGATCTTTTTCTATCCTATTATTTTCAGCATCATTCTAAACTGCTAACTGGTAGAATACTGATTCTTGGTCTCATCCTTTCACATGTTTTCCTGTTGTTTTTTTTCTTGGAATATGTGTATAAGCAAGCAGGAACTCAGAACAAAAGTGATCTTTTGAAGTACTTCTATATAGTTTTCAAGGGCGCAGTTCTTTTATTTAGTCATACTGTGGTGGCAATTTAAATTCCATGAGTTACAGTTAAGCTCTGCTCAGTATGAATAAAGATAGTTTGGTCAGAACCTAAACTAATCAGTATATATTTATTTAAAAACAAACAAACAAAACCCAAACAAAAAAATCACCCTCACTTGTCTTGGACTATATTTGCAGACTGATATTCATGTGTCTGTGCCACATAGAATTAATAATTGAGTGTATGAATTAATTGATCACTTACAAATACAATTTTTTCTTGTGTGGAAAGAGAACGTTTCTTTGTAGTTGCTTAGTCCCATACTGAAATAAAATAATATTGCTGTGATTGTTTAAAATAGATTTTTCTCTCTCTGTTTTCACTGTGAGTGCTTTTGAGTATTAATGGATGCAGTTACACTCTGAGTATGTAATTGAGGTGTTTTGTTATATGCATATACTTTCCTTTCTGCAGAAGTGTTACAGCGTCACACTTGGACTTGCCGTGGACTTTCTAGAACAGGAGAGTGCAGCCTGAGTACAACCAGCACCTGCCAGCAAAGTTGGCCACTCAGCGTCTCTCTCACTAAACCTCAGCAGAGTTTGTTATTAATGGAAGAAAAAAAATCAGAATTATTTAATATAATTTTTTTTTTAATCAAGCCCTATACTCTTTTTTGTTAGAAATTAAGTTTTTGTTTTCCTCCCATGAGATCAGGGTAATGTTGTCATGCTGAGATATTTTAATTATCTCATTTGAACATTGTTGTTGGATAATACAACAAACTATACACTTCAAAAGATAAATAGATCTTAATTCCGATCTTCCCAGTCAGCTCCCATTCCAGACAAATTTCACAGCTTTTCCTAGTCTTGCTATAGTGTGCAGCTTTCTGTTTAATGAATGAAGGGAACCAATTAGTGTCCAGCGCACAGTGTGCACCAGTGAGGTCTGGATATGTAAACTGTGGTTCTCATACTGGTGCTGTGCAGATGTCTCTATCCCCTACAGTAAGGGTCACTAGATTACGGCATATGGGCCTGCACTTGTCTGCCCTGCGCTCGGTCCTAACTGCAGTGGACTGTTTACTCAAGTTCTGCTCTGTTGTTGTGTGTCAGGCCATTTTCAGGAGAGGGAGTGTGGCATTCCCAGGAAGGGTGATGACAGGAGGAGCCCACGGGGGTGATGGGCACTACCACTACCTGCTTGGCAACTGCATTCAGGCTGCCTGAGCTGCCTGCAGACCAACAGGTTATTGTAGGCTGCCATGGTTTCCAGCTTGTGTGTCATAGTCACACAAGGAGTCCTTGCTTCTTCATGTCTCTTCATCTGGTTCTCATAAGCAGCGTCCAAATTCCCTCCCTGCTGGAGAGAAATGCTGCCTTTGTCAGCTAAAAACCTCAACTTACACTTTTCTCTCATCTCTTTCAGTTTATGGCTTTTTATTTTTTTTTTTTTTTTTTTCAGAATTCCTCTGCACATGGTAGTAGTTGCTGGTTTGGGGTTTTTTGCCTTCCTACTTTTTTTTTTTCTTGCTATACAGCAGCTGGGTGACATTGGTTAACAGGATTTTGTACATCAGCTGTGCTGTTTACTAGAATGTTGTTAATTTATTGTACTAGAGCAGGGAAAATAGGAGAAACAGTAGTTTCTTTGCAGTCTTAGTTTGCTAAAAGCATTTTGACTAGAAGGTTTATCTTTGGCACAACTGCAGCTATAGGAAAATTCTTTTAAATTGAAATGTTAAATTTTGTAGAATTTAATAGGTTAAGCCACAGTTTATCACGAAAAATGTCAACTCTTGCCCATAAAATGAAGTTATATTTTTCTCCCTGTGTTTTAAACTTTGTCGTAGAGATCAAATAGCTATTCTTTGTTTCAGAGCAAGTGCAATTATGCGGAAGTGCATTATTTTTGTATTGTACTGCATTGTACAATAATATTTTGTATTTGCACTGCATGGAAATATTTCCACATAACTAGAATGAAATATTCAGCATGTTTAAGAAGAAAAAGTCTTTTGAAAATCTTTGGTCAGGGAAAAGATTACTTGTATGATGGAGTTTAAATGGATAAATCAGTCTCAGATGTATGGTATGCCACCACTTTTAGCATCTTGACAGAATGACTAGATGGGTAAGCTGTGCTGTGGATGGCAGTGCAGGGGAGAAAGGCAGATGGAGCCGCATCCAAGAGCAAGGCAGCATCTTCCTGTGGAGTGCAAACAGGCTCTAAAGGCCTCTCGTAGTAAGAGGAGGTATTGTAATAATATGAGCAATGTTGTGTTGGAAATTGAAAACCAGTAACTGAAAGCACATTGTAAAGAAACAGATGATTTTAATGACTCGGAGAACATTTTTAAGGTTAGTAATCAGCAAACCACAAAGAAAATTATTCTGATTTTTCATTGAAATCAAGAGCCTAGTCAAAGGTAATCCATCTTCTGTCCACTTAGCATGTTTTATCTTAGCTATACTGCCTACCAATTTATTTAAAGAAAAATATTTTGTATATATGTATATACTATTAAATAAATGACAGAAAAGAAACTCAACAGCTTTATAGCTTTTTGGAATTTCCTCTTTTCTGCCAATAACATATCATAAAAATTAAGAAAATTACTTATATTTTTGGAAAATCAGCATTGAGTAAACACTGGCTTGCTGATAGTAAAATGTGTCCCGTTTTCGTACCATTGCAGCAGCTATGCTTTCTTAATTATTTTTTTTAGCAGAGAAGTCTCTTGTCGATTTGTGGTATGTTTCTAACCTTTTTGAAGTTTCTGCATGATATGTTCATGAGTTCTGAACATAAGGGTTTTCCTGACATATGAAAGGTAAAGAATCTTAGATGGGTAACATTTTCTTTCGGTGTTATGTGATGTATAATGCTTTCTTTTATTCCTGGTCCAATTTAGGCTAGAACATTTTGTTATGTAAAAAGGTACATAAGGTATTCTTTGTCTGGGTTGTTACAAAAAGGAAAAAAACCAGTGAACTGTCTTCATAACAAAGTTGGACTGGCTTGAAATTGTAAGGTTACTGAAAAATAGGATGAGTAACTCTTAAGAGATCATTTTTTTTTCTGTCAGATTCTCCTCTTTCAACTAGGAGGTGATCTGAAGTCTGCTAGGACAGTTCTTCTGGCTTCTGGCTTGCTCCTGTCAGCCTTTTTTACTGTGGGCAAATGACAAGAAGGCTTCAAGTGAAGTGAAACTTCATGAAGTAATAAGGTGGTGCTTGATTTGCTCTTTTGGGGAGCCATCTGTAGCAGTAGTGTTACAGGCATCTGTGCAAATCCTTAAATATTGTATATGCTTTTTTTTCATGTCCTTTGAAATTTGGGGTTTTCTTTGTCATCTGTCTTTCATCTAATGTGAAAACATACACGTATTGGGGCTCAGCATGTACTGAGAGTCTGCTGGTTTTAGAAACCCTAAAACAATTCCATACATTTTTATAGAAGAGAGAGCCTCTTCAGGATAGACAAGGTCCAAGACAAATGCTAACATGATAGTTTTGGGGGGAAAAAATTGCAAGGAAACTTGCTACAACAATTGGATGAAGATTTTAAAAATAGATTTTAGTGAAGATGAACAACAGCTTTCTTCTGTGACCTCAAGAATTGCCAGAAGCATGATGCCCAGTATGGTCTTTTTCTTCTGGAGAGCTTCTGTGAAAGACAGAGTGTTTTGAGCTGGAGGGGATCTTCGTTCTGTCCAAGAATGATTTTTGAGTTTATTTTATCAGGAAAATAAGACCAGTGTCAAACCAGACCTTGAACAAAAGATGTTGCATGCTGGAATTAACAATGGACATCATCTTTTTCAGAGTCCTTTCTGACTGCCCATGAGTTTGACAGTTTATACATTGCAACCTGTTAAAGTTGTGGTAGCAGTCCTTTTTAAAAAGGCAGAGACCAAGTGATGGATGATAACATCAGCAGTGATTATTTTTCGCTTGGAAATATTTGGATTCCAAATACATCTCCCTTTTTATTTTTTTAAACAGAGAGGGAATGTTTTCAGATACATGTTTCTTTGTGCAAAGAGAATGCTTGACATTTTTACTTCATGATCCAAATGTTCATACTAACATTCATTCATACATAGACAACTGTGGCTATCAAAGAATTTTAGTGTACCTTTATATAAGCACTTTTCTTGGATTTTGAAATGAACAAGAAAAAAACAAACCCAAACCTGCAAAAGTGTACATGCTGCTGCTGGCTTATAAGTGACTAGGAAACTGAGGCAATACCCCTGAGACGGGCAGTCCCCTGTCCATTTGGTGGTAGACATGTTTTTCCTTGTGCACTGTCCTGTGCCTATATATGAGCACAAAATTAATTGTGGTGGTGTGACAAGCTTTATGGAAGGCCTGATCTTTTTTATTATTAACCAATAACTAATGTGCAGCTGTAATCCTTCTGTTTGCACATCTAGTAATTGTGAAGCTGCGTGGAAAGCTAACACACCTTCATATGTGCTGTGTTTGGAAAGCTTAGCAAAAAAAATGTGAGGGACACAAAGTAATTCCTGCTGTTTAAATGTTAAAGAGTAAAATAATATAATGAGATAAGCATATATAGATGCCAGTAAATAGTGTGTGGGGGGGAAATATCAGAAGATATTTTCATGTGAAAGGGTTGGTTTCTAAAGATTCAGCTTTCTAGGGCTGTGTGTGCACAGTTTACCTAGAAATCATTTTTAGGTGTTACAGTTAATACAGATAGGAAATATAAATTACAGTGTAATAAGTAGAAAACTTACTGAAAAAAAAAGTGCTTTAAAAATAGCCTGTAAAGGTAAAATATTGGCACTGTTTTAAATTGGTAATTTAATTGTAAAACATGAACCAGTTATCTAACACAGTGCACTGCTGAACTGATGTTGCAAACCAGTGCAAGATGACAGTGACTGTCTTGGCACCCGTCCCCTAACTCCAGCCCAGGGTGCCATTATCACAGCTCACGGTGGTTTTTGCTGGTTGTCAGTAGCTGCAGTTCAGGTGCTGCAGTGATGGCAAAATACATCTTACTGCCATGAAAACAGGGAAACTGTTCTTTAACTCCAGGTGAATAGGGATAATACAGAGGCTGGGTGTATTTGCAAATGCTGAGGCATTCCCAGGAATGCAAAAATTTGTATTCATGGTGCTTGCCTTACCTAAAGCGTGGTGAAAGGGTAGTCCCTAAACGGCTTGCCAAACTCTGCATAACTTTCATTGACTTTTTTAAGGAGTAAAGTTCTGTAATTTCAAATTCCAAAGTTGGAAGTTTTTACTGTTTTAAACAAAAAGGTTTATAACAAACTAATCCTCGTGCTACAGTACTTTATAACATCTTTGTCTTTTTCTATCATTAAGAAAAGCGTTTCTGTAATGTTAATTAGCTAGTAACTGCTGTTTTCAGTGTGATTTAATTACCGTATGTTGCTTGATTATATGTTATGAAATAAACTTAAGGTTATTCTAGATTGTTAAACGGTGAGCTAATATATAGCTACTGTGCTTAAGATGAAGTTCTTCAGATACTGTAGTGGGAGGAGGAAAAGCTAAAAATGCAGTCTCAGTATATGAAGACGATTTTAAAAATTGCCTCCTAGATTTAAAAATTATTATTTACAAGAAATATCTGGCAAAATACTATGAAAATACTTTGAATCATAAGTGTGCATAATCATAGAATAGATTGTAAAGATGTAACTCTTGGATGATTTGCGTATGTGTTACTAATAGGCATCCTTTGCTGACAGTCTAATTGTACAATGCAAGCTACTTATCATTTAGTATCACTTCAGAATTTTTTTAAAATGCTCCTGTTCAAATTGCATTTAGTAATAGCTACATTACTAGTAGATAAATTGCATGTATGTGCTTCTGTCTGCACATGTAAGTGCTGCTGCAGTGACAGTTGTACTTTTTAATTTGTAAGATGTTTAACTCATTTGGTGCTCATGGGCAGTTTTATATTCAATTTCAGATGGTACCACACTCAATATAAAATTGTACTTAATGGTTAGGTTTGGTCAACAGACAAAAAAAAGTAAACTAAGATTTATAGACGAGCTTTTGAGCAAAATTTTTGAGTATTGTAAAATGTATCTTCCTAAAAGAGACAAGTTACAGGATACTTAGAGTAGGTTTTATATTGGCTATTGATGTAAGTGATCTAACACTGGAAACCACTAAGAATTTTAATATTATTCGTGTATAATTGCCTTAATCTCTGGTCTTTGCAGGAGATGGTGCTTTAAGTACTAGAGTTTTTTCCATCATGTTTCTTTCTCAGATTGCTTGAATCAAATCCATATTTGTTTCAGTCAATTGTACATAGAAATAAACAGTTTACATTTTCTGTTGATGCATAACCTTTTCATTTGCTTTACTATATCTTAAATTCTAGCTTCATCCCTAGTTAAATTTTTTGGTTATGTTCACGTACTTCCCCTTGGATCTTAAAGACATTCATTGTAAGCAGCTGTATAGCTCTGATCATGAGCTATTTTTGCAAGTGATGCAAAATATATTAAGATAAAACCTGTATTGTACTGGTTTATTCCCCCAAGAAGTTTCCTTGTCTTTTCTTTTACAGAAATATTTTCAAAATGACTTACCAGTAATATTAACTCTCGATAAAGCTACTGTCAATAAACTATTATACTCAAGATCTTTTAATTTTGTGGGTTTTCTTTAATTAGTTTCTCATTTTAAGGAGAAACCTCTTTGAAGTAGAGTAGGAGTTTAGCTCAAAGACGTTGATACCAAGGAGGATAAAGTCAGCTGCAGGGGCGGGTTGGTTGTTTTCTCCCTGTAGCCTAATAAAATGTGGCATTTTAAGTGCTGTGGAGAAGGTCTCAATTGTGGCTGCTCTCACTGTTAAGTAACTGCTTAGGGACACTGAAGAGGCCCCCCCGCCCCCGAAAATAAAACAATTAGAGGTGTTCCCATCTCTACAGATGTTCTAAAATATAACTTAGCCGTTCATTTCCTGTGTTTCACTATTCATAGTGGACACAGGCTTTGGTACAGGTGGGTCTGTTGTTTCTTTTAAGTTTGATACATTTTATAGAAGTTGAAGTTTTAAGAATCAGAGTCTCACTGTAGAGAGAAAATTATCACTAAGTGGTAATTTTTTTTTTTACTAAACTTACTGCTGATCCCATTAAATACTATTGGTGGCATTTTTGTATGGAAAGTTGCAAGTCTGCTGAATTCTCTAATCACCGGATAACTTGTGTTTAGTATTAAGTGATTATTCATTAGTGTGTTTTGATGCTTTGTACTTTGATGAAAATGTAGCTACAAGAATTTCTACAAGCAGTATTTCCAGAGTTAACCTGAAGAGTGGTTTGGGGTGGAGAAGAGTATCCTGGGGAGGGGAGGGAGTGGGAATTTGATGCACTGCTGTTATTAATACAGTAGGCAGTGTATAACTGAGATTTTAAACCATTTGAATTATACTTGTATTTAAGGTTGATAAAAAAACAAATGAATCAACCTGGGCTTCAGGTGAAAAGATTTTAAAATTTAAAGCTTTTGTGCCCCTGATGGGATTATTTCAGTGATTGACTGAAACATTTAAGAGAAGGCAAATGTTTCTTTAACTCTAAACAGAGGGAATTGGCTTGGGAATTGGGAACAGAGGGCGGAGGGGGGGGAACAAAACACTTTAACCTCCCCTCTGATTATGATTATCATGAAACTGAGCTTTGAAATTTTAACCAGTGATATGCTTTCATAATTTAATTGGTGTTTATTTTCTCAGATGTAACTGATTTGGATTTCTTAGAAGATGCCTGTAACAAACTGGATCCATCAATAAGTAACTCATTTAAAGCATTATTGTACTCAGTCATGAGAAGTTTAATTGCAGTGTGCTTCCATCATTTTTCTTGACAGCTGTTGAAAATAATGTGGTAGAATTGGATTTATACTGACTTCTAGGAAGCATATATTTGTTCAAAAGCAGTCGGGGAGTGCAAAGATCCATGCCAATATTCAGAATTCATATTTCCCTTGAATGGAAGGTTGTGATAAAATGGTACATGGTGTGTTTTCATTGCCTGTTGAAAGACTTTCATGCAGTTAAAATAAGCATTTTGATGGTGGTTGAATTAAGAGTTTTTGTCAGTCTCTTCTCATCATGGATGATTAGACTAAAACGTCTGCTTGTCTTGACTTGAGATCACCACAGCTTCAGATAACATGCTTTGTGATTGAAGGTCGAAATATTTTGAATTCTAATAGGCTGCCAGATGAATTGCTTGAAATAGACTGTAAAATTTCAAGGCTTCCTTTTCCATCTGCTGTGAAAAGAACCATTGGGAATGGTTGAGCTTGATGATCATAGAATTACGGGATGGTGATTCTAAAACCCTCAAAGGGAAGTTGCTATGGAGATCTAGTTCCAAACTGTGAAATGATTCACCTCTGAAAGGCTTCAGGGTCTGAGAAGCTGAACACATCATTGTTCAGGTGGTCATTGGTTAGGAAATTGCTGGTGCCTGTGTAATCAGCACTCCTGTGGTAGTTAACGATCTAAAAAGGTTTGTTCTGAATGATGTGGGACAACAGCAATGTGCATAAGATGGCTTCTCTCAATCATAGTTTGCTCAGCCTGGTGCTTGTAAAAATACAGTGAGCTAAATGGCAGAGAAATGAACTGCTTTATTGAGGAAGTCTTTTAAAAACAAAATTCTTTTCTGTGATGGATTTGACATCTAAAGTAAAAGGAGAAGAACTGTTTCAGCTTAAAAAGCTGTGGTTAGATATTGCAAAAGTATCACACTTGTATATTTATTTTGCAGGGAGCAGAATGGAGGGGCTGTGTGTTTGTATTTGCTTGCAGGCTAGAGGAGTAGTACTGCTGGAAATGAAGATTTCTACCCAATCACACCTTGGGGGCATAATGAAATAACCTCTTACATGTTCCTGTTGCTGCCCTGCACACCTCTCTCCTACCCCCTCAGCCCCCCTTCCCCAATTTTAGGGCCTACCAGACACTCTGCTTTGACAATAATGGAAAAAAACCACTTAGTATATCCAGGTTTGAGTTAATCAAAGCATACCTTTTATTTCTTAGCTCCTAAATTATGTGAGTTTTTTGCAGGATAGGGAAAGAGAAGAAATGGAAGATGTTTGCATACATGCATAAAGCAATGCATTTTGTCAACAGTTGCTAAAACTTGCCAGCAGATTCTCAAATTACTTGTAAACTTCAACATACAAGTATTTAATGTAAGTTTTAAAGGAAGGCAGAAGGCATTTTCTCAGTGTACAAGTAGCTAGTGACTATAGCTAGCTGTACCTGATTCAACGTAAAACATGTTCTTGACCATATGAGATTCAGATAAAGAATTTGTGTTGTTATTTCTTGCATCTGTGTTCAGTATCATCCTTGTCACAATCCCTTAACACAGTCTATTAACAGGATTTAGTAAAGATGACACCAGTGGCTACTAGATGGTGCCAGATAGTTACAGAACACAACTGACATGTTCCACAATGTAGTTGTCATTGAAGTAAAATGTTACAAGAAGGAAAAGCATATCTCTGAGTGTTAGGGATTACTTTACAAAATAATGAGATCTTTACTTCCCGTGTAATAGGTCAGCCAACCTACAGCAAATAGTATGCTTAGTTTTCTATTGGGATGCTGTTTTGAGTTTTGGAAGGAAGAGGAAGAGGCTAACATCCAAAGCAAAATATTAGTGTTGGGTTTTATCTGGTTAACTGTTACGTTACAGTTTGAACATTGAACAGGAAATACTGAAAACCCTCTTTATTAAGTCTAGCATCTGAAATAAGATACAAATTATATATTCCCTTTTGTTTTCAGTAGTTCAGGTGCTGTTTCAAAAGGATCATTTGATATTTCTTGTGATTCCAAGCCTGGATCATTATGTGAGGTCCTAAGAGCTGCAACATCACCTTTAATTTGTTGAAAAGCAATCACCGCATGTGAAAAATCACTTAGGAAGAACAAACTGTTTCTTAATTAGCTAATGATTTAAAAGTTTTCAGTTAACAGAATTTCTATTAATAGAAACCCATATAAAATTTACCTACTTATAAAATTTAAGCTGATAGGCAAAGGATAAATCTGGATGAACTGTATTGCTGCTTTTGCATTAAGTTTATGTAGTATGTTATGGCCATTGGGTCAGAATACCCAGAGAGAAGGTTGTATGATGCACTTTTTTGTGGCACTTACTGAGAGGCTTTTTGCTTTAGTTTTAAATGATATTTTATTCACTTAGCAACATAGCACTTCATTATGAACTTATGTAGGGCTTATGCATATATAGCAGCATGGATCAAACAATTTTTACTTATTAAGTCTTTATCAACTCTCATTTTTGTTATATGTTGGCTGGTCTTTCCTCAAGTATTTTTGCGCCTTCTCAGCTCCATTGTGCAATGACCTAGATCCTCAAAGGAGAAATGTTTAGGTATGGAGAAAAAGTTTAAACATGTGATGATCTGAGTTTACAACTCCTTATAAATATACCCTTCTGAAAACTCAGTTACTCTTTTTGCAAGAAATGACTGATCTGTAAACCTAACTTTTTTTTTTCCACTGCCAAATTTCATAATACGTATATAGCTGTTTTGAAAGGTACTGCAAGAAGTTTCACAGTTTTGTAGCACTCTTGTTTTATTGTAACAAAAATGTAATTTTAAGTTTCAGAATATTTGGGATCTGCTTAAATAACTAGCCTCTTGTAGCTGAGAGCTTGTAATTACTGAGCTTTGTCTAGGTATTTATACAGCTTAAGACATTGCTTTAAATGTTTTTGAAGAGCAACTGCCTTTCTGAAACAATTTTACACCCTTCATTGTGGGTTTCAGGAAGGTTGTGGTTTTGTATTCTGTACTGAACTACTCATTTTCTGTTCATTATTTTACAAAGACTAATAACCCTCCGAGATGTTGAAGAGTGCAGCACAGAGTCAAGGAACCAAGGTTAGCTCAGCAGAATTTGTTTGGACACTGTGGCAGCATTAAGTAACATTGTCTTCTGTGAGCAGTCTGGATATGTGGTACACAGAGTTAGGTTAAAAGTTACCCCTGATGTTTGCGGCCAGACCTTCCTGCGTGTACTGTTGCAGACGGTGCTACCATGAGAGCCCTCAACGGGGAGGGTGATACTGTGGAGGCTTTCCCTTATTCCTGTTTGCTTCTCTTTTCATGACTTAAAAGTCCCAAAGAAAGGTTTACAGTCCTTAAAACAGAAAGGAACTTGAAGCAGAGTGTGGCTGAGCTCAGGCTGACAAAAGCACTTCTCTTTGAAATGTTTGCATCCTTCAGCCTTCTTGGCTTTTGGACATTTTGCAGTGGCCTAGGCTAGGTTCCCCTTCTTCCGGTTAATGCTGATGTGATTTGGAAAAATGTGAACAGAGAGCCTAGTTTTTCCTAGGGAATTCTTATTTTAAACAGTTTGTGGTATGCCAGACATCTCAAAAAGCTCTACATTGAGTGCTGCCCTTCCTAGTGTCTTCTGATAGAATTACCTTGTATTGTGATCCTGCATAAAGTCTGTTGCAACAAGAGTAATCAAGGAGTTTGTCCGGAGCACTATTTGGTGGGCTGTGCAGTGATAGTATTTCAAATACAAGATCAAGGGCTGTCAGAGTGAGCCCTCTGCAACCAGAGGCATGAAAGGGCTCAAAGATTTATTCCTTCAGCTGTCAAATAATGTCCTTTACCCAGTGTGACCAACTTGATAGCAAATCTCAGCAGGTAGAAGGTTTTGCCTGCAGAGTGTTGACTACATCCCAGTGGTGCTAGGATGAAAGAGCAATGGCAAGTAAACACATTTTACATCTGAAATAAATCACTCATATTTGTCAGGCAGACTCTGAGTAAGTGCTCTGGAACAGGATTTTACAAATAAGCTCGTTGGAGCGACTGTGTCAGTAACAACTTTTCTCTGTTAAAACTGCTTCCACCAGGAACAGAATCACGGTGCCTTCTGCCAACTTACGTGTCCTGAAGTGAATTGCTTTGCCTCAGGGTTTCCTGGGGAGGTTATAATTCTCATCTCTGACCTTGTGTGGTACTTGCTCGACGAGTACTTTTATGCAAATGCAAATTCTTTGTATGCTCAAGAAGTTGATACTACAGTCATTTAAAATCCAGTATTGCTGCTACACGCTCTCATTGTGTTTGTGCCGGTGCAGAAATCGACTTGCCCTTTTTTGTCATACACTCCCACTAGATTTGATATTGAAAGGACTGCCATTCAGCTGCTATTTCAGACTTTTGGGGAGGGGCGCTTGATTTGCACTCTCTTGACTAGTGCAGTATTAGGTCTTAGCAGGGTAAATGTAGTTGCTTATCTTTTATAGAGGTAAGTAATGAAATAAAGTCCTAATACCTCACCAGTCAAGAGAGCCCAAAGCAGCTGCTTTGACCATCCTGTGTCTGTGTAGCCATATGCTATGTGTAAACTGTAGCGTTGTTTTCAAAGTAATTAATGCTGCAACTAATATTCTAAACTGTTTTTCTCTTGCTAAAAATCAGCTAAACTTGAGAATAAAAACAAGTGTTTTTAATGGGAATTAAAACCTTTTCTTATATTTCTACGGTGCAGGTAAAACAAAATAATTATTGCCACAGTGACTGCTTGCATTTTAAATAAATTTATACATATTATTTAAAAAAAAATCTAGTTAACTTTAAAATATGTAAGTTTTCTTGTCATTTAGGGTTCTGTGAAGCTGATCATCAAGAGGGTTGCAAATCATTGGTGGTTTCTATTTTCAGAGTTCCACATCCCAGAGTAATTTGCTTTAATTTCACCCAATTTAACCTATACTTCACACCATCACCATTCAGCTTTAATAGCTATGTTCTATGCATAAGAAAAGCAGATAAATGTCCACAATTAGACTGCAAATGATTACAACTAGTTAGGGCTTTATGAAGATAAAACTTAAAGGGCTGTAGCACAAAACAAAGCCACAAAAGATATCTGGAAAAAAATCTTTCTTCAGAAGTCAAGGTTTACTATAGCATTTTATTTAATGTGTTTTGTACTTGATTTTGCTTATGTTGAAGATGTAGGCAGGTGCACCTTCTTCAACTGAAAATTACTCTGCTTAAAGAATATTAGGTTTGTGTTACAGGTGATTAATTTCACTTGAAATTAGCTTGCAAGGGAAAACATGCTAAACCTACTTTATTTGTTGGTTCTTTGTTAACACATGACACATTTAAGAAGCTGTAAAACGTTGACTCTGACAGTATTCTTCTGCTCTTCTCATCATGAGTATGCATAGTAAAATGTACCATCATCAAAGTTTAATGCATTCGATAATGTCAAATGTACTTTTACCAGCGTCAAAACTAGTAATATCTTTTACCATTTAAATCTGTATAATAATACTGATGATAGCATGGCAAGGTGGTCCAAGTACAGATATTATTTATAATTTAATGATTTTTGACACTTGTTAGTTTATCTCTTTTGATAGCTCAAAGAAACACCTACTTCTAGTGTGTGTGAGAGTCCCCATGTTACCCTTTTTTATTTCTTATCTTCCCTATTCCCAGATGTTAGCAAGATGAATATTATTGCTCACTTATTTCAGGGCTTATAACAGGGTGTGTATGTGTATTGCGATGTTCTGTATCAGTCTGTGATGAGCAGCTCTCTTTGATAGTAGTCACTGAATGTACGCTAGAGAGGAAGTATAAATATCAATTATTCTCTAGGTCAGGTTTTTGGTGGTGTTATTAAACATTCTTTTATAGCTTATTGACTAAAAAGGCTGGCCATTACCCTAAATATCAATGGAAGTTTTAGCTTGTGCTGCAGTTCAAATTTTGATCGAATTGTAAATATCCCTCTTAATTACAGCATGGCATATACCAATGCAGTTGCTTACCTCTTGTAAATGAATGGAAGGCACCAAAATGCTGTTACATTGAGCTTCAGATTAGCCAAATATTTTGTTCCATTTTACTTTAAAGATAAGGATAATTAAATACCAAATACAAATTAATCTTGAAGATATTAATTAATTTCCATAATTACACTTAGGAGCAGAATAATATGTCTAGTAGTATTATTTTGATTTGGTTTTTAGCATCTTGGTGGCAGCTTGGAGCAGCTAGAAACAATAAACTTTAGGCTATAGACAGCTCCATTTTTGTGTCAAACTAGTTTTATATGCTATATCATAAAACTTCCAGTCCAATCAGCAACTACATTTAAATACTGCAAATTGTGGCAGCAAAACAATAATTCTGCTGATTAGCCCCTTTCCATTTCTTGTAAGTGAACTGTTTATGCTGTTGAGTACCTTTTGAAAAAAGAAAAAGCCAAAACAGCCTTGATTAGTCAAGGAGTAATTGGATGACTTGATTTTAGCAAGAGAATGAATTGGTTGATGATAGCCTGTAACTAAGTGTAGTGGTTCTGTTCAGATGAATACATAACATACAGTCATCAGATCTTGACAGGTATAACATAAGCAATGCAAAAATCTCTGGAGGCTGAGGTAAATTTTGTCAAAGAATTTTGAAGCTGATTCTTGAAAGAAATGGAAAGACGCGTGCATTACATTAGATGATACTGTTGAAAATGTGGCATTTGTTATTGCTGTGCTGTATACATATTTACCTACTATTACTTTTGCACGTGAAGAAAAGATGTAGCCCGTGTGTCCTGGCTGCCATCGAGGTCTGACAAATAGGCAATTTCTGGTCTTCCCCAGGTCAAAAATGAGTCAGGTTTCACATCTTTTCTATCCAGTCATTCCTTTTTCTGGATCTTTTTTACTCGGTATCATTTGAAAGCAAAGTGTAGAACCAGTTATCACCATGTTACTACCTTAATGCTGCTTCCAAAATACTTTTGGGCCCACCACACTTGGACCCAAACACCCCAGATAAAGTGTTCAGCTGGAGGTAAATCCTTCCCAGAAAGTGAAGAACCCTTCAGGCTTGGGCCCACTGGATGTGGGATTATTTGGAAAAAGTCTTGTAGCTCGGATACTTAAAGAGGTGGATTCCATTCAACTACCTTTTGACTAACTCCTGATTAAAAAAAAAATAGACTTTACATCTAGTGGGATATGTGAGACATCAGAGACATAATAATTTTTTTAAAATAATTCAGTTACTGACCAGGGTTTTCCAGTTGACCTTCCTGTATTGCTGTATGCTTATCTTAGCTTTTGATAAACAGATGCTTCTTTGGGGAGATTCTTATGTAAGCCTGTTTTCTGTGTATAATTTTTGTTTTCTCCCTGTGTGGTAAACTGCTTCCTTTTTTCTCTTGTAGAATGCTATAGTTTCCTGTAGTAGAAAGAGAGCAGTTTCAGATCACAGGGCACTATAACTTCAGGAAGTAGGTAAAAGGAAGGTGCTGTGGTTTGGGGTAATGTCTGAGAAATGATGAGTTGTTCCGTTGTCAAAACAAATACATTTGAAGACCTGGGAAGAACAATAGTTTTTCATTACATTTATTGGACAGCATCATTGTCCATGGGTCATACTGTCTTGAGAATGCGACAGTATGTCTAGTTTGGGGGAAGTCCATATTAAATATATATTAAAAATATTATTTTAATAAAACAATATTT
>JANHFX010000768.1:8867-74701 GCA_027560015.1 Chloroceryle amazona | reverse complement strand
AAAACAATATTTTTATTTAATACAAAAAATGAAAACAGTTTTAAAATAATTAGTAGTATTTTCTGGAATTAATAAGTAAATTAATAGAGTAGCATAGTTGGATCAGTTTATTGTTTGATGAAATTCCAGAATATCACATCTTTTCTTTAAGACAAATTTTTTAGCACAAGTTGAAAAAAAAAGAAATTTTTTTAATGAAATGTTTGAAAGCTAGACCTCAGAGCTCAGCAGCCAGTAGCCTGCCAGGTGTGAGTGTGCTGCAGAAGATAGTGTGTAGACACATTTCTAACCTTGGGATGGTCCCTCATATTTACAGAAGCTGAGCCCTCGTTAATGCCAGTAAGAAGGCAGACACATTGTGTTTGAGTTTCAACATATTTACACGCAGCTGATTATCAGAATGGGGTTTAGCTCTGACATATGACCATGTTTGCTCCCTCTGTAGTTCTCCTTACTCGGAGTTCATGGCCTGTGTGCATCTCGTTCATTGTACAGGTGTTGGACAGTGACTCCTTCTGAGTCCCCTATTTGTTGTATTTTAAAGTAGAGCCTTTGAGCTTTCTGTTTTGCTGCTGTGTATGCTGGAGGGAAGGAGGGGTAATCATATCGTCTTCCCTAACAAAACAGAATTAAAAGCCTTGTTTGACAGAGGCATTTGACTCACTAATAAATCGGAGACATATTAATAAATAGCAATATACTGTTACCAATCTATATCAGGTAAGATTTATTGATTAATATTACAGTTTTTACCACATTTTCTGGTATGTCCTATTTCTTTGAATCAGTTTTACAACTCCATTTTTTTCACACTGCTTTACATTTTTATATAGACTTTTTTAAACTGGGGACTGTGTAAAATTATAAGAAAGTTAAACTATTATAATAATTTCTCACAGTTGTACTTTTTCCAGGAGATCTCATCTCTTGCACAGAGCCTAATCCTGAAGGTTACCACTAGTGCTTGCTTGCTTAGTCTGCATTCGGCTCTGTAGCCCAGAATTGAATTCCCTGCAACACTCAGTGTGCTTTGTGCTAATACCATCATAACAAAGCAGGCTTGAGGCCGGTGCAACAGATTGCTCAAGATGCATTCCATGCAGACACTGAGACAAAGTTTTAACTAAGGCTCTTTGATCATAGCAATGCCTCTCTCTTTTCCTTGCCATGTTTCCTGAGTATCTGGATAGGCTGTCAGTCAGAGGCTGATGGGTTTTAGGTTGATGACTGAAGTCAGCATTGACAAATCCTGAAAAGGAGATTCACCAGTAAAGCTCAGTTCTTGTTGTTTATTGAGAAGAGTCTATCAGTTTATGCCAAAATTGGGGTGTTAATGCCAGTTTGGCCTTCTGTGTGTAGAAAACCTTATACACCATTTCCTTATGGACTGGGGCTGTCTCAATGGGAAGAGATCTAAATTTCTTTCTCCTAAGTGTTCCTGATAAGGAATAAAAAAAAAATCACTAGAATTAATGTAATGGATTTCCTATCTGTTTAGAAGGGAATTGTATGACCATTGTCAGCACACCAGTTGTTAGATTTTCCCTTTCCAAACTAGGAAAATATACTTTTCCTCTAAATGTAGAATTGAAAATTTAAGCTCAAAATCCAATGTTTTAATGGAATATGCAACTAATGTTCATTTCTTCTATGAGAAGAGTCAAACAACCCCGTGAGGAGGGGAGAGAAGGCTCAATTACTGCCTTAAATGGAAAATCATCAGCTCAGTAGAAGCGCTCCTTACCTGACCAAGCAACCTGTTGCCAGACATGGTTCTCTTATCATCGGTGTTGCCTTAATGAGGTGTAGGATGGCTGCTGACACAGGCATGCCTGGAAGAAAACTGGCAGGATGTTGAAGTGTCCATGGGCTAAAGTGTTTAGTGGACTAAGAAGAGAGTGAAAGTGAAATGTATAGATTTAGTTTTATAGTGATGGAGATTTATAGGGATGGTTTTAGATGAATGAACAACTACATTAGTTTGTTGAAATGAATGGGAAGATGTCAAGAAATTAAAATAAGCGCTGGAGAAGTATTTTACTGTAGCTGAAGAAAGCTGAAAAACATAACTAATATGTAAGCTTTGTCTTGTTTTTGCTAATTCACCTTGTACTTGCCTTTTCAGAAAAAAACCCTTCATTCTTCCTTAGGATTAAAACAAGCTGTTTACCTTTTATTTTTATGTTCTAAGTGAGAGAGACCTTTATAGTTACGGCGCTTTTCTCCTGGCTTTAAGAGTATGGGGTTTTTTTGTTCTTTGGTCTCTTGTTGTTGTTTTTTTGTTTTAAAACCCATGGACATCAAACACAGAAGGAAGCTGTAAACAACTTGAAGGTATTTTGATGGTAAAAGACATATTTTTCTTGATACAAAGAAGAAAGATAAACTTCTTTTTTTAGTTCATTAATATTACACTTCTGTTGAGAAGGCTGGGCAGGTAGACTTTTCTTTGATCAGTATGAAGACATCTTCCTACTTCCTTGCCCCCCACCCCCTACCTTTCAATATTTTCCTGGTAAATCAGAACAGAGCTGTTAAATATTTTTTCTACTATATGTTCATCCAGACTGCCCATGTCCCATCACTCAGGTGCACAGATAGGGACTTATGGAAGGCAAAGGCTGCAGTAGCTCTTCTTTAATTGCCGGACATTGGTTTGGGTTAGTGTGGCGAGTTTCTGTTTGACAAAGCGGCCTGTTCTCTCCTCATGGCCAGCATCAAAGTTGGATCTATTGCTGTGGTGATTTTCCTCCTACCAGGGGGGGCTCATTGATGATCTTTGGAGAGAGGAGGCAACTTCTGGTAACCACTGTTTTAAAGACTTAATGCTGAGACAACCGTTTTCAGTAAGGTAAAAGGAAAGATGAAGTTTAAGATGTGCACAACAAGAAAGAAACTCAGCATTCTGTATATCACTTAAAGAACTGTTTGTAGTTTACCCTGTTTCCTGTCTTGTACTTAGTACAAGAAATACCTTACTTTTTTTTTTCCCCCATGTTAAAAGCAGCTGATTTTCATTTTGGTAATACTAAAATGAAATTATTTTTGAGGTTGATTTCTCAGGCATATCTTTAATGTTACAGTATAGGTATGCAAATACTCTGAAAATTGACCCAGAAGTAAATAATAAACTGATTTTTTTTTTTTCAATAGGTGCTGATTTTAGGGGGGGGTGGTAAGGGGTTCTTTTTGGTGATGCTGCTTATCTGATAATTTAAATCCTAGTTGAATTATGTTGCCAGATTGTCTTCAGAAGGGCATGAAGTCAGCACACATGCTTCAGTAATATCTGGTTGTTTTACCCTTATGTTTCCAGTTGGCAATTTGAAATTATGGCTTCAACTGCACTTTAAATATGTGATAATAGCATGTGTTTCTAATAAGGGCCAGCACCATTTTGCTCAGATAGAGTGAATGGTTGTCAGTCATATATGACAAATGCACCTTCATCTGCTTCTTTGATGGCCCCCTAAACACCATACCCTCAAATCAGGCCGATGAAATTAGCTGCTGTGTAAATTGTGTGTCTGAGTGGTTCATTATCTAATCACCGTCAGAACCACAGTGATAAAGTAGATTGAAACAGGGACGAGGTCTGCCAGATGATTTCAGGCCTTTTTTTCTAAGCCCTGTTTCCCTTGGAAACACTAAGAGTCATTCAGAACTTCAGAATTCTTTGTCTAGAAGTTATTTTTTTTCTTAATGCATAAAATTGGTCAGCTAGTGAGGGCTGCCAGGGTGATTTGTAAGGTTTTCTTTCTGTGAGTCTTTATTACTGTGCATATTAACATGTTCTGCCATGTTCAATTTAGCTGTTATGTTTGCTACTGCTGGGTTAGATGCTGTTAAATACAGTGGTACCTATTCTTAGGGAGGTGCTCTAGCCTGGTTCTGTTTAGAAAAAAAGCTCTGAAAAATGTGTTAAGAGCTCTCCTGAAATGGCAAAGCGCTATGTTTTGTGTGTATCTCTTTGAGGCTTTGCATTCTAGAGTTAATGGAAATTAACAGACTAAACCAGTATGATACAAAATATTGAAGATGACACTTGTATACGGGCAGTGTGACAGACTTAACTGACTTGACTTCTTAATCTCAAACTCTTGTGACTCTCAATAGTATGTTGTAAATTTATATTTCTTGTCTCTTTATCTTAATATGTAATTTAAGTGTTCTTTTGTTTTAGGGGCATTTGAAGATGATGACATCACTCATGTTGAAGGAAGTGTAGATCCTGTTCGTGACATTGAAATAATACATGAAGAACTTAGACTTAAAGATGAGGAGCTGATCATGCAGAGTATAGACAAGCTTGAAAAAGTAGCTGTAAGAGGAGGAGACAAGAAATTAAAACCTGAATATGTAAGTAGAAGTATATGGCCATTAGGTCATTACTCTCTGATTGAAATGAAAAATGTATATTGTTTTTGTATTGATTTCTCACATGTATAATATAAACCACTACTAACTAGTCTTATGTGTATATTAAAGTAATTATTAGTAAGAGTTGAGACAACATTGGCATTATTTGCCCTGTTGACAACGTAGATCTCATTGATAACAGTTAATAGTAATTTTTTACATTTAACTGTTATTTTTTTGCTGACACAGCTTTATATGAGGATTACCAGTGCTTCATCAAACTTAAATCAGGGTTTAATTTTAAGTCCAGCAATCACTTCTGAGTGATTCTTGCTGTTAAGTTCTAGTTTGATGTTGATACTAGTATTCCTTTAGCCACCATGTGAATATATTTTCTTTGTGTGGTTGTACTTTTTATTTAATATACACTATAAAAGATAGCGTGCTAGTTGTAGTTGATCTTACAATAAACATGTTCTGGAAAGCTGCTTAAATGAGCTCAATTATCACAGGCTAGCAGTGCTGTTTCTTTGTAAATTAGAATATATAATAAATATCAATGTCAAAGTATATTTTTTAAATGATTATTTTTACTGCCACTTGACTTTTGAGTCTGATACCTTTTGCCAGTAGTCTAATTATTAATTTTTCTTTACTTGATTAATCATCTGTAAATATTTCAGGTAGTATATAAAGCACATTCTCAAATTATTACAGCAGCATATCAGCATGGAAATAAGACTATGTGTAACAATCAAGTAGTAAAATTGTTTTCTTCTATGGCTTTTTAGATATCAAGTAGTAAAGAAAAGCATTGTCATACTGGTGCTGGTATTTTGGTTTATCTGCACTGAAATGCAGTGAAATTTGTCAGTCCCTCTTAGTGTTTTGAAGTGAATAGGTGCTGAAAGTGTGAAGTGCTGAAGTGCTCTCCAAAATGTTCATCTTTACGATGGAGTGTTAAAAAGCACATCTTTGGTAGCTTCTGTTGGTGAAGAACTGGTTTTCATCTCTCTTGAAATGTGCTGTATTCCCTGATTGGCCAAAGACTGAAAAAGTGGTTATTGGATGATTTGAAGGCTTTCACATAAGCCCAGAGAGACAAGCAGGTATGCTTCATATAAGGTCTTAACTGATGTGTGCCAGCACATCCTTGGGTTACATGTGGGCAGTGATACTTCTCTTTTACAAAAGGTTGCAGCTGCTTACAGCAGCAGTGCAGCTTAGGCCTACAGTTTCAAATATCATCCACACAGTCTTTCACCTTTTAATTCATCTTAAAGAAAGGGGCGAGCAAAAATCCTGTCCATAACGAATTCAAAGTTCATCCTAGGGCTAAATTTATGCTGGTGTGAGATGATGAAAATGAGTGTTGTTTTGCTGTTCTGCCTCAGTCCTGAGCTCTTCTCGCTTACTTTCTTGTGTGACCGTCTTTGGAAACAGCTTTGCTCCACTCCTCATGATGGTGTTCTTGTCTGGGTTTTCAGTGTACCTGTCTGGATGCTTTTAGGGTTTCATATCATATTCTGTAGTCTTGCTGTGCTAAAGAAGTCAGCGCTTTTATGTCTGCAAAGAAACATAACTGAGGTGTGCTTTAAATAAAATTCTTTATAGTCATCACGTAACTGTTAAGTGTGGTAGGTACAGTTACTGTTGCATGACAGAGCTACTAATTTTTTAACTACAGGAAGTTGGTATGTGTTTGAAAACAGGTTATTGAAACCGGTTATGCTGAAATCAAGGTAGACAGTAAATAAAAAATGAAATCTAGAAATGCAATTCAAATTAATCAAAGAAAACTTTAAAATCTGCTTTATTAATCTCTTTACCCAGCTTCAGTTTCTCATCCCTCTCTCTGCCTCTTCCTTCAGTCTCCTATTTGTCCGTAGTTCACTCGTGAAAATTACTTTTGTCATCTTCTGTTTGTAACTTACGTTTCCCATGATTCCTTGGGGTTTTTGCACAGAAAGCACCAGGTTCTTCAAGTCGTGTTGCTCTGCCAGTTCTGTTCTCAGTAAAAGCTGTTATGCTTGACCAGTCTCAGCTGAGTTTGTCAACAACAACAATAGAGGTTTCAAAGGCATTGAATCCCTTTGTTTCATGGAAAGGGGTGGCTGAACAGTTCGGACAGGCACAAATTAGTGCTCTCCCTGAGACAAAGGCTGCATGTAGGAACCACAGTCACTAGGGAATCTCTTCAGAGAAGTGCTGTGGGGTATCACAGCTGTGAGTCCTTCTGAGCTTGGACCTTCTTGCTTGTATTCCTTTGTGACTTGTATGCTTGAATCGTAAGGTAGATGTTGGACCTTAGTAAAGGAACTTTTATAATGGTAAAGGCCTGCGAAAGCTCTGCCTGGTTACTTTTCCTGGTAAATCAATCCTTAGAACTAGTTACGCAGCTTCTAGTAATAGATTAGTGTAGTTAATATTGTAACAGCAATTCTTGGGCATTTCAGCCCCTGCATGGGTTTATTTAGATGCGTAGCCATCGGGTCCTGAGGCGTTCCTGTAGGGTTCGGTTTTCCTATTTTCCTGCAAGTTTGGGTTGCACAGAAGCTACATGGTTTCATTTATATGGTATAGTGTGTGATTAACTGGGTGGTAAATGACTTAAGGGGATAGGAGAGAAACCATACAGGTTTCTGTATAAAAAACATTCTGTTAAAAAAAATCCAAAGATGATGCTTCCCTAAAGCAGTAGAAAAACATTAGGAGTGTGTTTTGGCTGGTTAATCATTTTGCCCTTCCCAAATCTCTTGCATTTTGCAGTTAGCTTGTTGGGCACCCAGAGAGTTTCCTGTCCAGCTCAATTTACAATGTTATTTCCATGCAGCTGAGGGCTGCTGTTGAAGGCTTCCCCTTTCCAGGGCAGGAAGGTCATTAAGAGACAGCATAGACTGGAATAAATATTTTTCCTTTCCAAACAGGTTGTCTTGGGGGGCAGGAGGGGGGAAAGTGGGGGGTGCAGGTAGGAAGAGAACTTCTCAGGATTGCCTTTATAAGTTATCTACCATAATGCTACCCAGCCATTGCAAACATTCTGGTCTTTCCATAACAGATGTGCAATAAATGGCTCTTGTCTGTGCTCTGAGTGTTCACAGTCATCTTCCCTTTCAGGAAAACTAGGTTACAAGGGAAAAAAACCTTGGCATTTGTAGGTTGTTTTTTTGTTTGTTTTAATGCGCAATGTTAAAATTTTAGTAGCTTTCTTTTTCATTGTTTTCCTTTTCCCATTGTTTTGGGAGTAATTTAAGGTAAAGACACTTCAGAAATTTCAGAGTTTTAACTGGTTGAGAGTTGTGAAAATTCTGTGGTTCATTCAGATAAAGATATTGCAAGCTTTCTTACCTGTATTGCTTTCAGACCTTTCAATGGCTTTCTTTCCCTCGCTGAACAAAATAATCTAGCATTTGAAGTGCAATTATTTTAATTTATATAAATATATTATCCCTCTACTCCCAAATCTTTGAGAGCATTTTGAGATCTATTGAGGAAGAACACTTTATAAGGTTAGGGAAAGAAGAGAAAGGTGAGGAAAGAAGAGAAATAATATTTATCTTAGTCAATTGTGTTTTTCCTTTGGTAGTTTGCTGAATATATCAAATAAGCTTAGTATGAAAGCTAAGGAAAAGTTACAGATTTCAGAGAGGTTAGACTTTCTGTGTGACCTGTGTAAACTTAGGTTGTCATCAAAGGGGATTTCACTGCATTTTATGGAATGTAATTGAAAGTAGAAGTCATTCTTCTTATTTCATAAATATGAATTGTCTGCTTTAAGGGATTCTTTTTATCAGTAAGCCTCCACAATTGAAACTTGATAGTCTGAAATATCTCCAAGAGGTTTAGGAGGAGGAAAAAAAGAAAATGATCAGTCTGTATCAGTCAATAGTTCTTAAATCTGATATTTGTATTTGACTGGTCACCTTCTCACACTTTTGTTCAAACTTGTTAATTATCATTTTTCCTTTACCTAAGCTCACACTGCATACAGTTGGTAACTTCACCTTTGTGCAGTGACCTGGCTTTGCAGTTGAATACAGTGTTAACTGTTCAGCCTGTCTCTCAGAGAATTGATTTCTCAGCCCCCTGTCAGCAGAAATAAAATAGCCAACTGCTGTTAAGGAGCCATCAATGAAATAATTTTCAAGTTCTACTTAAAAATCAATGACACAATATGGTCCAAGATCAGCAACATGTAATGTTGACATAGGCTTGGAATAGTTTCCTTTACACGTATATTTTTATCTGTTTTGCAAGTGTTTTCACTGTCGTCTTAGGGATAACTGTCTGCTTTTACGGAGGATACTATTGTTTGAGACTCCATGTACCTTTAAATATTATTTTGGCTATAACCCTCTAAAGAGATACTATTGAATAAAAATAGCCCCGTTGTTTGCATGTATAGAAACCACAAATATAATTTCAGAAAGAATCAGAATAATTTATTTTTTTTTTAAATCTGTCTGGTGCTGGTATCTCATGCAAAGGCATGAGAGAGATACAGAATTATACATTATTATTTTTAGCTTATTATTCATGATCATTTTGGGTAGCACAAGATTTCAAAATAAATTCAAATATGTACAAGTTTATAGATCAGAATGCTCAAATGTGGAAACTTTCCTTAAAAAATATTTTTTAATTTACAGGTTTTTAAGTCCTGGAGACAGAATTCTTCAAGTTAATGCAATATAGTATAGTTAACTGAACATTATTGAAGGATTCTCTTCAATTACCCTTCCTATGTGATTCAGTTCTAGTCCTTGGAGACTGACCCTCTGTGGTAGAGAGCTGTTCCTTGAGCCCTTCATTAGTGCACCGACTCAAGATTCCAGCACAGAGTATTTCTTAGTGCCAATGGTACTGTGATTTATATATCTGACCACAAGAATATCATTTATAGTTGAGTTCATGCATATTATTGATGTTAGTGATATGAAGTCAAAATGTTTAGGTCAGTATCAATATCTGCACTGTTTGAGCTTCCAATTTTCAGTTGAAAGGTGGCTTTTACAGTAGCTCAGGATCAATATTGCATTTGAACTTCTAGTTTTCACTTGAAAAGGGATGCTTTGTAAAAAAAAAAAAGACCTGTAAAAGTCCTGCAAGATACCTAAATTCCACTGATGAAGTGTGTCAAGTCTAAGACTAGTTTTTTAAATCACACACATTGTTTTAAGAGCAAAAGTAATTGCTATTATGAGAAGAACAGAGACTCCTTTTTAATGTAATGGTACCAGAACCACCTACTGCATATTTAACTTCCTACCTGTAAGGCTTCAAACGTTGTTTTGTTACTGTCATGGGTGTTGAACTAATAATTGATACAGTGACCATGGACATAGAGTATAAGCATCTGTCACCATATATGTGCTATGAGAAGTAAAGCAGAGTCTTCCTAATGATGTTTTAAGTAGTTTTAATCCTTTCTTACCTCCTTGCTTCCATTTAATGTCTTGGTCCTGTCCTGGTAATACAGTAAATGTTTGAAAGATGTTTTTTTTGTTCATTTAAAATTACTGATACAGTGTGAGAGATACCCGACAAACATCAGAGAGCTGGTACGTTCAGTTTCTTCTCATTACCTGTATATACTAGGCGAAAACAGGGTGAAAATCTGTCCTTCGTGCAATATTATGATGAATGGGATGGTGCCAAGCAGAATTCACTGACCTTATGCTGCAAGTGCTCACCAGAGTTCTCACGGATGGATGAACTCTTATTTCCTCCAACTGATGATGTCAGTTGGGAATTTTCACCTTTCTTTTGTTCCAAGTTGAAGATAAATACAGTGATGATTCCCCCCACCTCCCTTCCATTTTATTTGGTTTTCTTTGTGAGGTGAGTTTGAGAGGCCAGTTTGTTCCACTGGAGATGGAAGGAAAGAAGCAGCGTATGCTGTTGACATACTTTCTGCTGATGGCTGTTACAATTAGTAACTTAAATATTAAATCATAGGGAATCAAGAAAATATTTATATTCTTAATGCATATAATTATGCCTGAAATCTTTAGTGGACCATTTACTGTGCTTAATGTAGTATTTAGAGGAAATTAAAGTTCATTCTGGAGAACATTTTGCATGTAACAGGAAAATATTCATGGCAGGTGTTTTTGAATTAATTGGTAGTAAAGCCTGATTTAAAAGTACATAATGTGCAAATACACATTTAGATTTCTTTTCGTATTATCGGTAGACAAAAAGAAGTCAATGTTTAAATACTTTCTGTGAAGGCTGGTCTTTCCTGTGTAGATTTGAACAGTGGCTTAAAGTAATTCTGAAAATAAAGCCTGTCTCTGTGTGTCTCAATCCAAGCTATGGTGTAATGTTTAAAAACTATATGCATATGCCAAAATACCTCCATATATAAATAGTTGCATTCTGAAAAACACCTTTTTTCAGTTGTCTTAATTCACATCTAGAACAAATGCATTCACATGTGAGTTTATTTAGAAGTGTGTGTAGGCTAATGCAGTAAGAATAGTTTAGTGGAACTCTACAGAAGATCTTTCACTTTACTTTTCAGTGCAATTTGCCAGTTCTGAATTTCTGAACTGCTAGAAATAATCAATTGTAGATAGACTGCTTTCTTCACTCTTGCCTGTTTTTTCCTTTGAGAAGCTACAAGTGACTCTATCATTTATGTATAATGCCTTAGAACCCACAAGGATGACCCACACAGGAGAATTTGGGGATTATTGACATGAATTACATGGTCTGGAGTGCTTGTAGGATGTTTTGGGTGAGAGTTCATAAACATTATTGGCATCTGGCTCTGAGTAAATCTTATATCATGTACAGCTTGTACTGGCCCTGTTAGAAGGTATTGAATAGAAGAAAGGATAATACACTGGTCCTAAATCCGCTACTTCTCTCATTGTACTTTTATTAAAGTCAATGAGCAAGGGAATTGTAAGAGATTACACATTGTTTTGTACCACAGAGGAGCTCATTGTCACTCAAGTTGGTGCAGTACCTGACTCGTTCTCTTTCTGTCATCCAGCTGCTACAGCTTATATAAGCACTTAACACAACTGAAAAACACACTCTAGCCTTTTTTTTAAACCACAAACTTTGTCTTAATTGTCCTTTAAAAATACCACTGCTTCTGAGTATGCCTTCTACAATAAATTCTTACTTTGTCATTTCATCCTCTCTCTCATAAATTGCCAGAAAACCTCCAGGAAAAGCAGAGAGCTGAGACTCTGCCAAGTAGAACTGAAAAACACTTCCAAGGAAAGCCACAAATAGAAAGAGTGTGGGTATGGTGCACACTGTACACCTTGTGATAACAAGAAAATTCGCGTGTGCACAATATATTGGTTTTAGTGCAGCACGGTTTAACTGATTATGAGTACTCTTTACCTCTAATAGCACAATTCTGTGTCTGAAAAACCATCATGCTTACTTTGAAAGCCAGATGGAATACTAATTACTATCTAGTTTGATCTGTTTCAAGCCCCAGTTTAATTCGCGCAGTTGTCGTTAAAATAATGTATCTCTTAGGGGGAAGAATTAGTCTTTGTTTAAATATTTTCTAGCTAGGGATAAATTATTGTAACTTGCATAAGCTGTGCCAGTGATTAATTATCTTTACTGTTTAGAAATTACACAGCTTCAGTCTGTATTTATTACGCTTCAAATTTCAGCCATTTGATTTCTGTGCGCTAATATACTATGAGTTTTTTGTTAATTATATATATGTGAAATGCAGTTGGAATACCAGCGTAAGATTTAAGCATACCGAGTCTCCGTGTATAAGCAGTTTTTCAAAACCTCTGATTTTTTTTCTCCAGTTTTTCAGTATTTCAACAGAGGTAAGTGTAGAATTATTCACATGGGACATTAGCCTTTTTATATACTTAAAGATTGTATTAGTCTTTCAGTTTCAGTGCAGTTATTTGCTTGTGACCCTCAAGTCTTCTCAGTCACTCTTTAAGGGGGTGGGGGAAGTCCTCTACCAGATGAATACTCTTAACTACCCTCATTCATCCCTCACTCAGCAAGTGTATGAGCTTGAATTTATTTTATTGAAAAATATTGTTTGCTTCCACTAAATCTGACTGGCAGTTCTGGTCACTACAGGCATGATTCATGTTGTTAGTAATTTACTGTTTTCAGAATCTGTGTTACTAACATGCATCTCTTTTAGGCCATTGATGCAAGATAACTAGCTAAATGCAAAGGATTTGTCTGGAGTGCCATCAGAAACACACTCATTGGATTTTCTATTTACTGTTACATTCTGAGACCTACTGGTTAGGTGGTGTTGACTCCATCTAGTGTATGCAGTGTGTTTTTAATTTAAATACCTTATGTCACTGAGGCAGATTCCTTAGGGAAGTCTGAATATATTAAATATACACTACTACCTTCATTAGTGATATGCTCTGCTGTTGGACTTCTGAATGAAAAGAGAGGAGCTCACTAAGAACTACAAGTAACATTTTAGGTACTCCTTACAGCTTTTCTGAGGAGCAGAGCAGTGGAACTGATCTGGTGTTGGACAATGGAAACATTTTAATAAAAAGTATGTACCTGCTTTTGAAGTATTTACAGGGAGATCATCAGTTATTACATATTGGAAGTTTTGAAGGGAATAAATAAGCAGCTGAGAAACACTCCATACTTCCCAGAAACATCTCCCTTCATGGGGGTAAAAAATGCCTACTGTACTCACAGTTACTCTTTGTAGTAACGGAGACTTTTGCGCTGCCTGCAGGATCTGCACTTTGAAGTGTGAAGTGATAATCCTCACAACTGCTTACTTCTTTATTAAATTTGCGGAAGTTAATTACATGCCCTGCTAATTAACAACAAAACCCTCACAATTCTCTGATGCCAAGTAGGCAAGTGAGTTTTCCAAGCTTCAGTTTAGTCCCTCATGCTGCAAGAAGAATTTGGCATTGGCACACATTATTACTATCATCCATCCAGAGAGTTTATTAATGTATGCATATTTTTCTACACAGGAGTATCTCATGAGCATGTCTTGATAAATCTCCTAAATGCAGTTTAAGTGTATTTCTTTGTAGTGTTTTATACTGTTGGAACTTTGATTAAAGTCCTGCTTAGCATTTATGGGTTGACTACTTGCCACCTTGGGAAAAAAGAAAACAGGAGTCACTGTATTGCATATGGCTAAGTATGTGATACAGTCAGAAATAACTGATGTTTAATACAGTGTTATTTGATATCCAGGAAGTTTGTTGCATGTCATATGCCTTGACAAGTCTTAGTAAATTGGATTTTGGAGAGGGTTTTGGTGGCTTTTTTACATGGTGCTTCCTATAATGTTGCTAGATGAAAACCAGAACAAGAATATCCCCCTCATCCAGTGAGAAGAGGAGGATCATTCTGCTTGTGACAGATTGACCTCAAAGTGTGCAATGGGGGAGGCCAGCTCTAATGAAACAAAGTGGATCATTGCTCTGTATTCTGTTATTAAGCATCTCTGAGTTAACTAGAGTAGTGATTAAATGTGTTTAAATGCCTGTTACAGTGATAGTGAAGATAAAAAGGTCAGTTCATACTCTTTCACCAGGCCTAAACAGAATCAATTAATAAAACCAAAGCTGGTACTACATATCACCAGAAAATGTGCTTTCTCTATGTTTGTTTAGAGTATTGGGGCAGCTGAGTGAGAAAAGAAATATGTAGAAATAGTTGCATTTCTTCATATTGTCATTAGCATGTAATATTTCTCATTAAGGGGTCATATTAAATAACATGGAAATGGGACACCATTATTGATGCAGGCAATCTTAAATTCATCCGTCTCTCGTTTTTGGACTGTCTGCTTTACCTTCTGTGTGGTGCAACTGCCCAGGTAGTCCTTCAGAGAAAATGTGACTTTCACTGAATAATGATTTGCAAATTTTCTCTTTGTGTCTTACTGCTTCACCAGCTTCAGGTCTAAATGTTTTATTTGCTTGTAAGTTTCCATCCTTTTAACTAAAGAACGTTTTCCAATATTTTGCCACCTTCTCTGTAAAACCAAAATAAAAGCGCAAGTTTACAGCTGTCAGTTCTCCCCTGCATATTCAGCTGGTTGTTAGCCTTCCCTGCAGAAGTTAGCCACGTAATTCTCCTTTAGAACAGTTGCAAACAGCATCAAGTCAGGTACCTAAATGAGAACTCTGAAGAGTTAGGTCTGGGCCAAAAATGGGTTTAGATGTGTCTCTGTAGGTAGCAGGTGAATATGGAAGAGAAGTTCTGATCGACAACTCTGTACTTAGATAGGCTTTAGAAAAAGCAAACTTTATTTGCTGTGTTGATGGTTGAAATTTTCCAGAGTTCCATGTTATGCAGCTACCCTTACATTGTGATTAAAACCATTTAATTGTTGCTTAAACCTGAAAGATTGGCTTTGATAACTTGTGCTATAATGTTTTTTTCTGTCAATTTTTTATTGACTCCATTTTATATGCGATAATGTGTTGTTTTGGGGGGGAAGTGTAATGTCAAAAGCCCACGTGGTATGTGCCTACAGAATTATTTTAAAACCCCAAATAGGGTGTAATCAAATTCCTTCACTGCTGAACAGCAACCTTCGAGATTATGTTGATTTTTATGTATCTATTTAAAGAAAAGCCAAGGATAAAGATCCTAAATGAGTAGTACCTATACACAGAATTGCTTCCCTTATCTTGTTTATGCTGATTAATTAAAAAATAAAAAGCACATAGGGTTAAAGATAAGATGGTACCACTGTTTTCTTCTTTATGTGTAATCTTGTTGCATGTCTCTACATAAGCTGTTCTGGCCACTCATCATAGTAACCAGCTGGGCCATTTCACCTGCTGGAGCCATTAAAGAGGACTCTCTCCCCCTAGATTAATCCCCTCCGACATTAGTTTTTTGCTCTGACAACTGGAGCAGGCATTCAGAATTTGCAGGTGGCCAGTGTGACGCACATAATTGCCTACAATTTTAGGCAATGAATAAAAATGGTCTACATTACTTGTCAAAGGTTGTATATGCAGTGCCAAGTGAGATCTATGGGAAGCCTTTTAGGGTTTAAAGAACAGTTAATAGCAAAGCTGCACAGTGCTTTTTTAATCATAATGCATTTGTAATATAGCACTTTGATCTTCTCCTTGTAGGAAATGGTGTTATATTAGCCACTTTTAAACATTTATGAGTGAAATTCAGTTATAGGAGAGTAAAAGTGATTATTCTTAGGCAGAACATGTTAGATTTCATTAAAAGTTTTAGCTTGCCCCTTCCTTGTTAAAATCTGTGGGGAGTCCTGTTCCTGGAGGGTTTCAAATCGGGATCTGAAGATTTAGAAGAGCTTTTTCTTTTTTTTTTTTTTGTCCTTCACTAAAGCAACTGCAAGACTAGAAAAGACTGTAGTAAATACTGATGTTATTTGTGGTTGTTTATAAATGTACTTCAACAGCATAGCATCAAGCACAAAAAAATGTTGTGTGCTCAATGGTTTATGAAATGTTTCCTTGTCTTTAAAGATCTTAATTCTCAGTTGCATCAATTACAACCTAAAAAGATGCATTATTTAAAGCATGATCATAAATTATCTACAACAAAAAATAGGCGACTCTAAAATGTACTACTCCTAGAAGAGCTGAGTTTGACCTTTCAGACCCAAGAGCCTTTTATTAACACCTGCCTGTAAGGAGAACCGTGCCACACGCGGCTTTCGGATTCACGACCACAAAACTGATGAGGAAAGGCTTGAAGGGTTCAGTTTGTGTCACTTGCTGTTTGCCGTTTCCATTTCACAGATGATTAATCTTTCTGTGAAGAAAGGCCAGAGAAACAAAGCACATTGGGCTCTTCCTGCAGTTACTCCTTCTGAATGCACACTAGCTTGCTAACTAAAAGGCCTTTAGATTTCCTGCCGAGAGAGATGTTCTGAAAGTGAATGCAGCTGGTTGGAGGTCACCAGTGCAAGGCTCTTGCCATTGTGTAATGGAGGCTTTGGCAGGTTTCATTTTGGGGGGGAGGGAGAAGGTGTTGGCGAAAAATTAATGTGGAATAAAAAGGGCTTTGGCCATTTGAATGAATTTCTTGAAGGGTGGATCATCAATAATAGGCTCAATTTCTTTTACTCACAATTTTAAAAAAAATATATTTGCTATGTTTTTTCCCCACCCATTCCCTTTTCTTAATGGCATGTTTATATTGTACGTGGTCTCTCCTGCTGGATGCTGAAATGTTGTGTCTTACTGAGTTTGAAAAGCAATCTAAAATGTACTCATTTGTACATATATTTTATGAGCTCTGCTAATTTTAGTGGTGGCAAGAGATGATACTTGAGTATTGTGTATTTAACTTCCTAATTACAGGATTTGTGTCGCTTTAATAATTGATATTGCTCTTTAGTGACTTTGAAGCAGCAATTTCTATTTTTCTGGGAGAGTAAAAAATTGATTTTAGAAAAAGGTATCTAATTTTTATTCTGTGTGTGTTTTAAAACTTAAAATACATATACCTTGTTTATGGAAGAGAACAGTCTGATATCTAGTTGAGGCTTTTACTTTGTTTTTTCTTGATCTTGTGTAGGATGTAATGTGCAAAATCAAGACATGGGTAATAGATGAAAAGAAAGCTGTCCGCTTCTATCATGATTGGAATGACAAAGAGGTAGGCTATAAGTATTATCCCATGAACTGACTTCTAATTTTGCTACCTGATACTGTCTTTTTAAAAAGATTTCTTAGTTTTCATATTTGTAGTGTATTGATAAATTTTCTGTTTGTGATCTATATATTATACTTTAGTTCTGTTGCTTTTTCAGACATGCCATGAGGCAAATGGTCATTTAATTAACTCAGGTTGGTATAACTTGTTTTTAAAATCCTCTTCCTGTTTTGTTTTTTTTTTTTCCTACTTCTAGATTGATGTTTTGAATAAGCATTTGTTTTTTACTTCAAAACCGATGATCTACTTGGTTAACCTCTCTGAAAAAGACTACATTAGAAAGAAAAACAAATGGTGAGTCTGTTCAGATTAATATCTAAATTTATGTTTCTCTTCCACATTTTTTAATGGTAATTCCTTGCACATTAAGATCACCAAGGATATTAAACAAACTAAGAATAAAAAATAACATTGCACTTCTGTTACTTGCTGTGCTCCTGTTGATGTGCTGCTTGAGTGTGATGCATATGGCGAAACCCTGAATGGAAGTGCAGAGTAGTGAAGAATGTTTTTATTCCTTAGGTTTTAACGTGAATCCATTAACTGTGAAGAAAAAGGATTTGATGTAGAAGCTTTTATTTAAATAAACATATGGTTTTATGTTATATAATGCCAATTGTCTGAACAGCATCTTTTTCATTCCAACGGAATGAATTGAATACCACAGGACTAAAGCTATGCGAGTTGCACAGAAATCTTTCAAACTGTGGCAAAATTGCAGTTAACAGTACTCTTGTGTTTGCTGTTGGGTGCCTGGCTTCCTTGACACTGCTTGCACTTTGCTTATGGTTTACAGGCCTGTTTTGATAGGCTTTAATGCCGTGAACAGCGCAGATTTTAGTCAAGTATTCCTGACATCAATATTATGACTTAAGTACATGATGGCTACGAAATCAATCTATCAGACATTCGGTGAACTGGTTGAAGATCCAGCCCTTACATGGCAGACATATGGTGGTAATCTGCTGTTGAGAAGTACAGCATTTAGTATGTCATTGGAAGCTCTAGATGGGATAAGCATTTGTTTTGTGGAGGCGGGAAGAGATCAAGTAATATACGATGAAGAAATAACTATAGCATTATATTTAGTTTAAAAAACCCGACCAACAAACCTTTTCTTAGTATTCAGATCTTGAAACACTGTACTTGTGAGATAATTTGAAGATGTATAAACGTATGTTTGTGAACAGATATATGCATGTAACTCATCCAAACAAATCAAAAGTATCTAAAGCGGAATATCTGAATTCTCCTAAAGTACACCCTCTGTTTCTCCCTGTACTTCATTAAGTACTTAGATGCACATGGTTTCAATTTTCCATTAAAAATTCTCATTTCCATATGATATCAAAGAGTGAGAAGGCTTTAAACTGAAAAATAAACATTCATAGACTAGAAGCCAAAACAATAATTAATGTCAGATGGTTAACTCCAATAAATCATTAGAATAAATTCTGTGAAATTACTGCAACTAAAACTGTCCTTTTGATACTCCAAGACATTTTGTGTTAGGTTAAATTTTGTTCTTTAATACTATTTAATAGCATACCCTCTCAGCCTCAAACACAGACTTCGGAATAAACTTGATGATGCAATAACGTAAGCTTTTCATTTTTGGCCAAATTTTATAATTGTAAATTAGTTTGTTCCTTCTTTGAATGATTTTATGGGTATGATGATTTAAACATTAAAGGTAGTTTTACCAAAGGAAGTCTTTAAAATCAGGGTAGTAGCATTTGCTCTGTTATTGTCAGGTGATTTTTATTCGAAGTAGAAATGCTGAGGTTTCCTAAGGTTTGCTATAACTGTACAGACTTGGAAGTTTATGTGAAAATGGATGAGTTGGTTTCCCTCTCCAAAAAAGGATCTTTGCACCTGTATTTGGGTGATTACAGGTAGAGTTCACTGGCTCTAATTGTACAGTAAATACCATTTCCCAGACCCTAATGGTAGACAGACTACTTAGGAGACGCCAGTCTGTGATTTAGCTGTCGCCAGTCACCCCATGTTTTTTGTGAGACTAGTTGTGATGATGACATAGTTAAACCCAATTGAAAGCAAATCTTTGTATAAGTTGCAATTTTTAATTTGTAAAAAATCAGATGTTTGAGTTTAGAAGTCATATAATGAAATGGTTTAACTGTTTCTATTACAATTAATTATTTTGTTTTTTAAAAGTATACCCAGATCTCATGGATGTGAGTGTAATTGTAGCTGAAAGATCAAAGCCTGGGTAGCTGAGTGATGTTCCAGAAGAGAATTTACCACATAGCCATTTTCAGTACAGTTTCTGCCTCCTGCTGTTCCTATTTTCCCTCAAGCTAGCCATTGACTACCCCCTGTGCATCCCTGCTCGTAAAAAATGATTGAGGAAGTATTTGTCATGTATTTATGAGTGGGAAACATTGTGTGATAGGGAAAGGCATCTACTAGAACCAGAAAGATTGCCATTTTCTTTCATTCAGCCACTCTGCCACAGCCTTAAATCCTCTGTTTATGCAACATAGCTTTTATATTTAAGAGCAGAATAAATGCTTTCTATGAAGGATGCTAACGGTAGACTTTTGTCATTTGCGTAGTGCAAGCAGATGTAAATGATTAGAATATATTTTACTGTTAGATGCCACTTAGCTTGTAATTTTTTTTCTTATTAATTTGAGGGGTAGATATTTGAAATGCAAGCCACATTTGGACTAGTCATTCAACTTGAAAAAGTTTGGTTTTGAGCTCAGTACATAATATTGCCGTAACAGAAGTAAGATTAATTCAGGAAATGCTCAGCAGTAAAATGTTTTCGTAAGACTTTTACAACTGTAAAAGTGTTTAAAGCATCAAAGGACAGGAGAGGCTTTTTGATTGTCGGTAGAAAGAAAAACTAAAATTGTCTTTGTTTTAATGGGTCACTCTTTCAGAATTAATGAGCTTTTTAATTGTTTGTTAAAACACATTTACATGTAAGTGCTAGCATGTTATTTTTCAATCTAAGAAAAGAAGGAAACACTGTGAAAGATGGGACTATTGTGTGTTTGAGTAGGTGTATTGACCTTTTGAAAGATGTAAAAACTGGAATGGCTCCAAGCAGTTACTTGCTGGTTTTAACAATGTTGAATTAGTCATTCAGTGATTTATGATTAAGACCTAGCCCCTGAAGAGAAGCTGACATGACAGCTGTGTTAGTTGCACTTGTGTTATGATCAGATGACAGTAATCATGATGTTGTATGGGGGAATCCACTGAAACCATTCTTGCTATATATATTGCTGTGCTCCAAATGGATACTTAAGCGCTTTTTAAAATAATTCCTAATGGGTTTTATATGGATGTGTATAGGGTGTATGTGTTTTTAAGCTTTACCATGCAAGTATTCTAAATAAGCCTATTAATTTTTGGTTAAAACTGCTTTCTGAGTCACAGAATGTCATGTAAATCCAGGACATGAGATTTATCAGCCCTTCACCTAATTAAAGGTTTACACTTTAGTCTTGCTAAAGAGGGTGCTTTTAGGCAGTCATAATATGGATCCCAGTTACTAACTAATGAGCGGATGTAGTGGACCATGTTTAGCGTACTGTTTGGTTCAGTATTGAATTTATTCTTCACAGCAAGCATCGGGAGTACTGTATGTGTTGAAGTCACATAGACTGATCTTTTGACTTAACTTCTTGGGTCTAAACAAGTGGATTTTGTCATCCTAAGCATAGATGGTGATTTAAAGAGCTAATTATGCTGCTACAATATTCTAGCATTGTAACTAAGTCGTCTGAGATACAGACTTTTGAATATTGTTTTCTCTAATATAATTCATACTCCTTGATTATCCAAATGTTGTTAACAGTATTTTCAGGGGGTTGTTTCTCTAAATGTTGCGGTAGGCGTTCTGTTAACAAAAATAAGTCGGGTGTTGATGGGATAGGCTACCTCTTTTGAAGTATCTTACTTCTCTGTGTTTAGAAGGGTGGCATATATGTCATCATAAATAACCTTTTCCTCGTTAATTTTTATAGCATTTTTAATGTTCCGAAGCTAGAAGGGACATAATTAGGTCAGATGAAAGGTCTATCTTTTCTGCTATTGTGTTTCTGACAGGCCACTAACAGATGTCCAGGGAAGATTATAGGAAGAGATTAAGCAGAGTGTATGTGTTCAGCTTCTTGCAATCTGTTATTGTAGAACTGACTAAGCCAGATATGATATACTTGTAGTTAATAATTTTTGACTGTTTTTTATTCAATGAATTTAGCTATTGACCTTTTGAACTTAAGTATGCTTTTGGCATCCCAATATCCTGGAGCAGGGACTTCCACAGTTTAACTATGTGCTACATGGAGAAGTACTTCCTTATGCTTGTTTTGGATCTGCCACATCATAATTTCATTTGATGCTCCTTAGATCTCGTAGTAGGAGAGTGAATAATCCTTTTCTATTCATCTTTTCCATATTGCTTCAGATGTTCCAAATATTAAAAAAAAAAAGGGGGGGGGGGCAGAATCTGACATGAAGAAAGAAATATTAAGGGTGAAGCACAAGGAAGACTTAATAGGTTTGAGTATGAATTGGTCTGCTTCACTCAGTCTTTCACTTTTAAACTGTTTTGGATAGAAAGCTATTATCTGGTGGTAAATGGTGACTTGGTGGTTCTGGTTGTATTTCTGTGGGCATGTGGTAGAACAGGTATGATAGTCGTGTGGTCACTGTCATAGCAAAAGAGAAAGGCAGTGTTGTGTGCTGGTAGAGCACGAGGATGATGACAGGAGAATAAATGTTATCCAGAAGGTTTTCATGGCTTCAGTATGCCTGTTATAAACAAGAAAAGAATAGAACAGAAAACTTAAAAGAAACTAAACCCAAAAAACTATGTACCCAAACCTTCTCTTCCACTCTTAAATAGTTACTGATTTTAGAGAAGTCCTGGAGGTACTATTTTTGTACAGACTCTTCTTACATTGATACAACTACAGTGAAAGTTCTACCTTAGCATTTTACCTGCATTTTGGTTTGAGACATTTCAAAAAAGCATTTTAAAAACCGAAAGAAAAAAAGATTAATGGAAATGTTAATATTAATGTGACACACCTTGAAGCAAACCATGTTCCGCAGAAACACGGTCTCCTTTCACTTCACAAACTTTTCTAAGATCAAAAAAATTCTTATTTGTACCAAATATCTAAAAGATCTTTCTTAATCTAAAAGGATGGATGCCATTGTTATATGAGCTTGTGCAGAGAGAAACAGAACTGCATCACTTAGAGCAAACTGTTAGTTGCATGTACCCGTGTATAGTCATGTAACAAGATACTCAAGAGGGACAAAATGCCATTTTCACTACCTTGAGCTTGTGAATTGCATTTATTTTCTGAGTTATATTAAGTGTTTATTTAAATATATTGTATTTATACTATATACAGTCATGGATATTTAGGCAGATAAATTTTATTCTTATATTTGAGAATGTAATTGATGGAGAATTCTTTTAATTGTAATTAAGTTGTAATGCCATTGTGGTAATGAGATCTTTTCTTGACATAGATAATGATTTTAAGGCTGTCTTCTATGCTGATAGATTTGGAAAATTATATAATTTTTAAATATGCTTCACTTCTTGTCCCTGCCTCACAACTGAAATGTTTTTTAAAAACATGATCAGATGATTTATATTATCTGTGTAAAAATGGAGTTTTGCATACACAAGTTGTGTAGTTAGGTACTCAAAGTTAACAAGATCCTGAATTTAGACTTCCTCTTGCACCAGTACTGCCTGATGGAGAGAAATGACTGTACAGCTCAGGTAGTTTTAACTAGAGGATGGCATATGTTTTCCATAGAGTACTTACCTTCTGTTAGACAGGACAGTGCATGCTGTTTGCTTAATAAACAATTATTCTAAATTATGTCTTATGCAAATTAATAAGTACAAGTTAATTTTTTATCCATCAGCCAACCCAATGGCGGTCTTTTTCCTTTCAGCACTTTTGCCTGACATTGCCAGTTGACTTCATGTAGCCTTACCAATTCCAGTGACTTTTCATTCAGTTCTGTCTATCAGACTTTTTTCCCCACCCTATTCCTAACTGACATGTTCTTCATGGGTTTTTGGCAGATTGTCTCTCCCTCTTCTTTGATTTCATCCCATTCTTGCTGGCTTAGTTCCAGTCCAGTCCTTTGGTCTGGATGATTTCTTTCACCAGACTTCCTGCTTTGCTTTGCTTTGCTTTTCCTTTGCCTCCTCCTCTGGAGTCCCTCTCTGAATGTGAATGTGTATTGTTTGGCTAACAGCAGGTGTTGGGGACATGTCTCCAGGCGTGGGGAAGATGGATCCCTGCTTTCAGCTCCGGTGTGTAACCTTGCCACAAACACACCTTCCAGGAAAATCCTAACTTCACTCCAGTGCGCTGCTTGCATGCAGGTGCTGTGGATTATAGGAACAAATTAATCTGAGACTCTTTTGAGCGGTTTTGCTACTGAGGCCGTGAATTCCCGATGCGGATGCACTTTTGCACAAGTGTGATGATTTATCGCCGATATAGCATTTGCTTTGTGCCAAATGTAAAGTCTTGGCTCCTAAGTATTAGGGCAGTAAAAATTTTCAAATAAAATGTTTCTGGGATGTTTTAAAAATGTGCAGTGCTGTATGGTGAAGCTGCTTTCAAAAATTTAAGTCCACCTGGTTACAACATGGCACTTATAAATAGCTGCAGTATAGGTTGCAAAGTCAGGAAATAAAGCCTCAGTAATTTACTTGGGATATGCTTATTGAGTCTTGAAACTGGTAAAAAGTGGGGTGGTTGCATGGGAGTGGAGGAGGGGAACCTGCTTGTTTTTTGTAAGGCCTGTTCTGGGCAGATAAAGGTAGCTTCAAGCTGTTCTTACTACAATATAAAATCTGCAGACTGCAGAGAAAGAGGATGACTAGACTAATGAAGAATAGTTTCTGCAAAGTTCTGAACGATACGTGGCAGCCCAGCGTACCACAACACCAAACACCAGCCCAGCACAACCATATCCCAGTGAGCCTCTCTATTCTCTGGGAGCATTGGTGTGCAGCAAGCTGATTGTACCATCAGAGTAATGCAGAATAACTTTGTATCAACGCTTCATATCAATAAGGCTGTGCTAAGTGAAAGCAGCTATAAAGAACTTTTCAACTTCATTGCTACCTGCTAACAATGCTTTTTTTTTTTAATCTGCCATGGCAGTTCAGAAAATCAAGTAATTTGTGTGATATTTTACTTAAACACTTGGTTTTCATAATCTAAAGCAATAGATGATAGTTTTCGATAGGTAAAAACTACTTACAAAGTTATCCAAACCTGTGCAGGACAAGTAAGGACATCTCTATTTTTATATACTCTCTGAACACTTTAGAAACTTTGTTTTTTCCTGATCTTCAATGGAATTGGGACTTTTCAATAAGTATTTTTGTCACCTTTACAAACACATGCTACTTAAGATGCAGAGTACTGTGGGAGAGAATAATGTGGCACTGGATTTCAAATCAATTAATTAAACAGCTTTGCTTCGTGCAGCGTACAGATAACATAGTCAGTGAAGAGAGGGACTTCCACAGAAAAATGGGATGTGGTGACACTGTCAAAGACAGTGATGTAAACTTTGTTTCAAAATCATTGCAATGGGATGAAAGATGCGATCCTGACTCCATGTGCATTGTGAAGGTACAATATGCTTATCAAACTTCAGTCTGTTTAAAACTGAAGAATGCTAAAACTGCTCAGAAACAAACATGAGATGCAGAGGTATCTTGTGAGCGTAGGTTTCACTACTGCATGGATATGGAGTCAGCAGAGACTTACGAAAACTGCTCTTCTTTCTTCCCAGTATGGTGTGTGTGAAGGATATCAGTTTTATGCTTCTTGCTTTCCACTGTTTGGGAAGCTTGTGCGTTATGCCTCAGTTTTCCTTCCTGTTTTCCTAGAAGTTTTGGTGCTGGTGAAATCATAGACAAAATGTTTTTGGGAAATGCCCTCTACTTTAAATTCATTACCTAATAAAAATATTTGTATTGTCTGCTAATTCACATTTTATTCTGGAATTATATCAGTGATTTATCTCCTGAACGATGTCTGCAAAGAAACTGTATTCTGTCAGTCTTCTTTCTCAAAGGCTTTTCAAGTGGGCTTGGAGTGATGTAAATGTATGTTGTATGTGGCTGTGGTCCTTTGCTGAACATTGCTGTCACAGACTTGTCTGCCTGAATGCAGATTTCTAGTTCTTTCAATCAATTCTTCTTTAGAGCACTTCCCTCTTATTTATTGTATGTTAGAGCATAGCTTTTGACAATGTATAGTTTTATATCATTCCTACTATGTTAGTTTTACTGGCAGCTAAAGGAGTTTGGGAATTTTCAAAAGCTTGTTATCTTTTTTGATATTCTGAAGTGAGGTTTTTAGCTTTCTTATCTGGCTTTTTATGGCTTATTTTTCAGATTCAGAGTAGCTTCTGTTTAGGAGGATCGGCATCTTTCTTTCATAGTACTCCAAACCAGTGGAGTCTTATACACTGAAGTGGAGTTAAGTGAAAGAGAAACAATGTTTTTCCTCACTTGTCTTTGTTACAAAATGGGAGAAAGGGCAAGCAACTTGAGAGGCCAGCTTTTACGCTCAAGACCAGATTCTGTAGTTTACTGCATGTTCCAGTCCAGGGTTGTTGATCCTGAGGGTCATGAGCAGGTACTCAGGAATTTTGGAGGAGACATGGGTACTGACCACCATATCACTGCTGTCATCTCTCTACAATATCATTACCTTAGATGCAGGTTTCAAATCCTACTTCCAAGGGTAAACAGTAGTGTTTTCATTCTTCCTCATTTTAGAGTAAAGCAGTTTGCATGTAAACCTGTAGATTTTTTTTTTTGTGTGTCAAAATCTCTTTCATATTTCCAGTTCCTGATGAGAAACATCATTACTAATGAAGAAGTAGAACACTTTTTGTTTCCTTACTCTTGTGTCATGTGCACAGCCACCTTCACTGCAGTGATTTTTGGATGTGGTAATATTGATGAAAGAAATAAAAGGTGAAATAGTCAATTAAATTTCCCATGGATAGAGATTATTCTTTGACTGAAAATGGGTGTTAAAATCTACTTGGAGAAGACGAGCTGCATTTTTCTGTTTATTGTTGACTTATAAAAATATGTATTCTTTGTGATGCAAGTTACAAAGATCCAGTTACTTCTCTCATTGCAGTTAAAATGCTATCTGCTAATATGCTATAGCTGAATCAAGTTACCCTTTTCTGCATATTTGAACCTCAGGAGAATTTTTGACAGGGAAAGGGGATAGAGACTGGTCTAAATATGCCATGGTTTGGTTTATGAGCTAAAATAATAACTTGAATTTGTCCCATTAATCAGCAGGTCTTAAAAGTAGGCTGTGGGTTTTTTGGTTGTGTATTTTTTAAATAAAGGAGATTTTTGCCCTTTTTTACTTTGCAGATCAGTTAATAGAAAATTGTGCAAGAGCTTATTATTCTTGATAGTTGTTTATTCTTAACGTACTGTATATTAGAGCTACGAGGATAATTAAGGGACTGGAGCATCTCTTTCATGAGGAAAAGCTGAGAGGTGGGGCTGTTTAGCCTGGAGAAGAGAAGACTGAGAGGGGATCTTATCAATGTTTATAAATACCTGAAGGGTAAGTGTGAAGAGGATGGGGATAGTCTCTTTTCAGTGATGCCCAGTGATAGGGCAAGGGTCACAAACTGGAATACAGGATGTTCCACCTCAACATCAGGAAAAACCTCTTTACTGTGAGGGCGATGAGTAGTTATGGTCTCTCTTGGTGCAATGGAAGCAATGCGAGTAGCTGCTTCTTTGTGTTAGGATCTGATGCCTCCTTGGCTGCTTGTAACCTGTGGTTTTTGAGAGGAAGAGTTTCCTCCTTATAGTAGACACATCAACAGTTGTAACAACTGGCAGATGAGCTTTCATTTTAGAAATTTTTTTAAGCAAAAACTGAATGGGGAAATTTGAATTGGGCACTGCAGTTAGTATCACTGTAACGGTGTCTCTTCATGTCCAAATCCCTAACTACCTTCTCTTTCATAATCTGTTGTTCAATCTTGATGTATCTGATTTGCAGACAAGTACATATATGTACCTCTAAAATTCTGCTTATTGAATTTGTCTGTCTGGATTGTGTTTTGAAACATTTCTTGCTATTACTTAGTTCTGGTAAACTCTTTGCATTGTCATAGTTGAAGTTAATTTGATTTCACATGTCATTCTTTATCTCACTGCAGTTGATATTAGAGGTATTTATGGGATCTGGGAACAATACTCACCTTGAAATTGTTCTTTATGAATGGTCTGCAGCATCTCTGTTCCCTGGGGAAATATTTAATGGATTATTTTTCTGTTTTCTACAAATAGGAGTTAAATGGGAACATCAGCCAATCAAAAATCATTTATTATGAATAAAAAAATAATGTTAAAGAAGGAAAATTCTTTTACACAATTGGAAACGGGCAGCTGTGGCTTTGGCACTCATTTTTCAACTTTACTTTTGCTCTGAAGTAAAATCTCTGTTTCACGATTGTCAGACACATTTTAAATTTATTTTGAAAATATGTGGGTTTTTAAAAAAATAATTTTAATGGTTATTTACAGCTCAATTTTCTGTATTAGGTATACGGAAATATATTTTAATTTAACTGATTTTTTTTTTTCCTATTAAAATTACTTGCCTTATAAAGCTTTGGCAGAATATTTTCACAACCTGAGTTTCTTCTAATGATTAACACTAATGACTGACAGGTTCAAATGTTGGTAGTCACTAGTTTTACAATGAACAGGACTATGTCTCCTGGCTTTGAAACCAAGAATAGATGCTTCTTTGTGTTTAGATTGGAAATGAAGGTTCATAGGTTATATGTTTAATGGAAGAAGTGTCAAATGTTCAGTATAGGTATATTATTCTCCTTTATTACCAATGCTTGACCTTAATTATTGTTAATTTGGGGAGAATTTAAATAATGTCAGGGATTTACTGTGCTCTGGCAATAGTTTCTAAAGCCTGAAGAGATGTTGAAGGTAAATTTTTGAAAGAGTAAGTGCATGTGCTGCTTATGTACTTCATTGAGTTGAACAATGAAAATGCATTAATCAGATTGACTATGCATCAAGTCTTGCTCTTGTTCTCACACAATTGCACAGTCTTACACTTCTGAAGAGAAAATCCATTTAGATCCAAACAAACGGCTTCTATTAAAATAAACCCCACACCTAATACATTGAAAACCTGCACAATGTTGTCGATCTAAAACATGTGATGGTTCTTCCAGCTTATGTTTTATTTCAGAGGCTCATTAAATCCATACCTGGTTTTATTTAATAAAATCTTTATGTCCCAGGATACTCAGATTAATGAAGTGTGTGGGCATGTGCATGCGTGTTCAGTTTCCCATAGGATTAAAAAAATTATTCTTATTATTATTTAAAAAAGCCCAACCACTCTATGGAGGGTAAATGTTTGTCTTTGGCTCCCTCTATCTGCCTGTCTCTGCTTGACTTTGTGAATTAATGCTTTTTTCATAACTCGATCCGTCAGGTAGATTGGAATCAGCAGATGAGATGTCTGAAAGTATTCCATTATAGGCATTCAGGAGACATGGAGGACTAGTAAGGAATTTAATGAATATTCAAGTTTAAAAATCCAAGGTTAATGTCTTTGCACTTAGTATCTTTTGGAAATACTTTGCCCTTCTGGTCAAAGACTAATTTCTGTATTGGGTTTTCCATAAAGATACAGCTATAGGCTCAAAGTATATTAAACAGAAGTTTGGGTTTATCTGCCTGTCTTGCAGTAGTGTGTGGTTGTGTGATAGCTTTTTGTTTCTGATTTCTAGTTAGGTTAGTATCCCATTGACATGGAAGGTAACTAGACTTCTCACAAACAGAAACGACTTGATATGCTGAAGCTATTTCTGACAAAAGATACAAAGTTTTGACAAACATGCATGGCACAGCAAGTGTCCAATTCTAAAGAGCAAAATAAATGCAAACCACCATTATGGGGAACACAAACAGCCTGAAAGCAAGTTATCAGTAAGCAAATAATTGTTGAACTGTTATGAATGGAATAGGATGTTGAAATAGGGCATGATTGGCTGATGTTACATATGTCCTTGATTACCTTCCTTGTGCTTTTATCCTAATAAGTGACATTCTTTGTATTCCCTTGGATGGCTAGACAGTCTGACACTGAAGAAGAATAAATATTGCATGTGGTACACATTAAGCTGTCATCTAGGACAGCATTTATAAAAAGTAACTAGAAAAATTCATAAGAAATTCTGCAGTGCTACAGTTTCCTGGCTCCAGTCATAATTGTCAAAGTTCTTGACACATTCAGGTCTTCTGAAATGATTTGGGTTTACAGTTACTTGCTGTATGAATAATTATTAAGGATTCATTGTCTCTGATGATGCAGACTGTTAATGTTAGTTCTAAAAATGTTGCATTTTCATTAAAGGCCGTGTAGTTAAAAAAAAAAATGGTCTATGTAGCTAGTCCACTTGCAGAAGTCAGAACCAGATGATGTACATGTATAAAATAAAAGTAACTGATAAAAATAAAAAGTTCTTTTTCAAATACTGTGAATCTTGGTGGAAAAATACATTATAAGCATTATTGTTGCTTTTTTTCTACTTCGGAAAGAGACCATTTGTGTGTTTTGTATGTGTGTGTAAAGTATTGGTCTTCTGGGTTTTTTTGATGTGGGTGTTTTCTGTTTTTTTCCTTGAATTTCAGACTCAAAAGCAACATAGCAGGATATCATCACCTCTTCAAGGGCAATGGAGAAAAACCATTTTGAACTATCTAAGCTGATGAGTTAGTGTTTGAATGGTAATTAATCCTTAATTTTGAGAAGAGGGAAGTGTAGTAGTTAGATTCTTCATACTTCCAAGTCTCTGAATTTCTTGTGATGACTTGTATGTTGACCAAGCGGTATTCAATGGCTCCTTTGTCTTTCCATGTATTTGTCTGTTGCTTAACATAATACCATGATAGTCTCTGGAGTTTGGCAGAAAATTTCACTATAAACATTTTAGAGTTCTTACAGCTCTATCACTGACCATGTCAGTGGAACATTCTCACTGTATATATTGATGGCGTAATCTGGTTTTGCTGCATATGAAAACACAGCCTTCTTCCATTTGTGGGTACATGTCTCTCCATTTGTGATATCATCTAACTCATGTGTCCATTTTTTATTATTTTACTGAATTAAGAATACCCCGTAAGGACAAATAGCCTGTTACCAGCTCGTCAAATTCCATAAGGACTAACAGAATTTTATAGGGGACATTGTGCTTATTGTCATCCCTCTTCCAAGTAGCCTATAACTTACAAGACTTCATTTTGAGTAGCTTGGAATGGCAGAATACAGCCATTGGCTCTTTCATAAATTCGCATTTAATGTTAATTGAAAAGCCTTGAAATAGTTCTTAGAACAGGGTTGGAAAAAATGTGTATTCATGGGAACAGAGAAAGCTGAAACACCTGTTTAGGTTGAAGAAAGTTTTCTCCAAGTATAACAGTGCTAAAATGTTACAGGTAGCTGTTAACTCTCTAGACCACTACAGAGCACAAAATATTTGCCCAACTGGTAAATTGAACTGTAAGTCCCACTGTGGGAAATTGCTTTGCTGTGCTCCAAACAGCAGTTATCTTAGTAATTGTACCTGAATTCTTTTGTGGCTAATAGACAGCTGATGTCCTTCTTACCATGACAGTATTATCTTATTGCAATATTATTAATTGTAAAAAGTTCAGGTAAGATGTGTTCATGTAGTTTAAGATGGTCTGAGTATGTTTTTTTAATTGGTTCTCTGAGAGCACTGGTTTTGAGTTGAGAATGTGCATAACCCCACATTTCACATTCTAAACCGGCGCTCACAACAAGGAGCTTATCAGAGCAAATTGTCTAGTCCATCCCCTTCCTCACTCAAAACCTAATGACCCTTTATCATCATGGTTTAGATTGCTGGACACAGATGTGAGAAAATACAAGTAATCTACAGGTAACTACAGTAGCTGCACTGATGTTCTCAGAGAACTGACTGCTGGGAAGATAAAAAGCTTCCCACAGAGCCTGTGACTTTCCAGCAGCAAAGCACATCATGAGCTCATACATGAAGTTTTATTTGCTGAAGATTCACAATAAGATGCATTAGGACATTCAGCAGGGTCCCTTCTTAGATGAGCACAAGAATTCAGCGAGGTTGTTAGTTGATGCACTAGTGCATGGCTTCACACTAAAGCTACAAAGTCCAACAATACCAATAATGTTTCTTTTTGAGGACATCTCAAGCTACAGCTGTAAAATGATATTGATATTAATGTAGCTTGCTCCTTGATAGTAAATGCTCTAATGTAGTTGGACTTTTTTTTTTTTCTTCCTCTCGTTACGGACAGTATTCAAGTGGGAAGCAGCAAAAAGCCCTGGCGGCTGTTGAAATACAGAGTTAGCAGTACGTGCTGGATGTGAAGGTAGAAGTAAAGTCTTGTATGAAAAGGCTTGCATATGATTAATTATCATCCTCAGAATTTTTTTCTTGTAATCATGAAGTAGAACTAAAAATTTCTGTGTATGTGATTAGATACTTTGCCAAGGAATGGGAAGGAAATAAAATATTTTTCAGATACATTTCAAGTACCTTAAGGTTAAGAAGGTAATGATATTGTTTATTATTTTAAAAAAACATTTTTTCGTAATTCAAGAAGCTGCTGTAATACAGTTTTTATAGTTCATGAGTCAGTAAGGTTGAAATGTATCTATTAAACCAGATGGGAATGATCAATGTGAATCGATCTGTCTACACTTTCATTCTTTTCTAAAGTAACAAGTATAAATGCAGTTACTTATGTAGAAAAATGAATCTGAATGCTGAAATGCCTTTTTTCCCCCCCCCGTTTTTTTAATAATCTGTAAGTTTTGGTTTTGTGAGGAGAGAGATAGCATGGCATGAGAGGTACATGTTCTCCACAAATGAGGATCCACAGAGGGCAGTATTAATTATTAGTCAGGCAAATACATTGGTGATCTTTACAGAAAATGCTAATTGTGTAAAAACCCAAGCCAAACAAAAACTCTGAACAACCTTCTGCCACCCAGAAAGAAGCAGAAAATAAATCCCACCACCAACATCCTCCCTCCTCTGGTAGTGCAAACAAGACAAACTAAAGCCTGTTTTTTTATTTAAGTCCTTCATCTTCTTCAATAGCCCTTAAGGCTTCAGTGTTTGGTATTGGTCCTGGGGAGTTGCTCCATCAAGATTCAGTACTGCTATTGCTGGTGGACCTTTGAGCCAGGGCAGGCAGGGCTTGCTGTGGCTCTCAAGCTGAACCGGTGACCATAGTAGCAGGCTTCTTAATTTTTTGTTCTGTCATTGATCTTCCATGAGAGGAAACTGCAAGACTCTCTGAAAACCATATACTGTTTGCTCTGCATCATCACCACATGCCTCTCTTCCACTTTTAATGCCCATTTTCCAGCTTATGTGGACCTAAATGGTAAGAAGCAGAACTCCCTACAGCAAATCCAAATAGACACTTTCTAAGAAATTCTTTTCAATGATTACACATCCCTTTTGGTTCACAGTAAAGATATGCAGAGATATTTACTCTTTCACTAGCAAATGGGAACTACAAGGAAAGATATATATTCTCTTGTTCTATTTTGTCTTTTGAGGAAGACAAAAGAAGTAAGGGGGTGTACAAATTGTAAGATTGATTTCCCCCCCCTTTTCTTTTTTAATCCTGAGATTAATTATAATGAAATGCATGTACAAATTGCAGAAAACACTCAATATATCCTTTTTATGATATATACTGCTTCATATTCTGTAGTGGCTTTAATTTTCAACTGCAGCAGACATACAGAAAAAAAAAAACAAACACAAAAAAAACGTTGGCTGTTACAAAGTTTTGTTTGAGCTTTTTAAACTGAGTGATTAGCAGAAATAATGACCCTGTCAGCCTTAATCACATTAAAATGTGGTTAACATCATTTAATTTTTTCCACTTAATATGCGAAAATTTCCAGTAGATTTGCAGTGAAGGCCATTGAAATTCCATTAGAACAAGAATAAAAATTTCAGGCATCATTTATTCAGAGAGGGAATAAAGGTCTCGACTGAAAACTGCTGAATCTTTCTATTATGGAAACTATGAATCATTGCATTGAGCAGTACCTTCAGGTTCTATAATAGTGAATCTGGGTTGCTTTTGAATAAATGGAATGCATTTGTAGTGTGGTGCTTTTCTGAAAGTTGCAGCATCTAAGTTTTGCACAGATTCAGTCAGTGCTCTCTCCATAAAGGATTATTACAGAGTATTTTATAACAGAGCTGGGGAATGGAATTACTTCTGGTTTAGACATCTCATCACTGTGAAATTCCATATTTTGTATTATTTTCATTAAAACATTAAAAGTACCCTCTTTCTGATTGATGTGTAATGTATAGTTGTGGTTTCTTTGTGGTAAAGAGCAAACTGAGGACACATGCAGCTATGACTAGAATATTAAGACGTATCAAGTCTCCTGCGCTGTTAGCATTTCTTCTTGCATGCTCTACAGGTATGTTCCAGAAGTACAGCATGCAATAACGATGTGAACATGCTAGAGAAACTATCAACTTCCATCTTTTTCTGTGAGAATTGTCCCTTTCTAGGAGCGATGCGATGCTTGTTAGCTTTCCTGTGTTTCAGTCTGCTCTGTTTAAGCTCCCATTTTTTGTCCTTTGTCTGTCTGAAGAGATTTCATCTGATAAGTTCAGGCACTGGAAGTACAACTGTATGTTCTTTGCTTTTACAGACTCTGCTGAAGGACTCATATTAAATAGTTCATTAAAAAAAATACTACTGTATGTATCTGACAGGGTATAATACCTTTATTGAGTTGGGTTTTTTGTGCCTCTGCTACTTAGGTAACTATACAGTGGTTTGGGCTGGGTTTTTATTTTTTTTTTAATAATGGGTATTTTGTTCCTGAGCCTAGTTCATTTTAGCCTATTACATAATTACTTTGTCATCTTTCTGGTGGGAAAAAATCATTAAAATGCATTGGATTTGTGCAGAATGCAAAATTTAAAATTTTCAGTAGTTGTACATTTTATTTTTTAAAAAACATGTGTGAAAGTTCAGTGTTAAATATTTAATGTAGTGCTAAGTACTGTGAGATATAGCAGCCACAGAATTTTTCTTTGAAATAGCTGTTACTAAATTTAAGAATTGAGCAGATGTAACACAAATTTGGAAGTGCCTCTGATCCAACTGTAACTCTGTATGTTGAGGAATGAAGGAAACTGAGTAAGAGGTGGATCCTTGGCCTGGACCAGAACTGTTAAACCTGTAAAAAGAGGTAGGAGTGTGTGGGTTGTCAGATCTAGGGGAGGAGGGGTGTGCGGGTTGAATGAAGAGGTGTAAGTTTTGGGGGTGCATTTGGAAGCATCTTGCTGAAGAGCTTTTTGAAGACTGGAGAATAACATTGGGAAAAGAAACCAGAGCAATAGAATGTGAAGAACTGTTTTATGGGAAAGTGGACGTATTCTAGGAAGAAGTGTCAGAAGAGACCGTACTCAATAGATTTTTTCTTTTTTTTTTTTTTTCCTCCTTATAAAGCAAGGCATGGAATTCAGTGTTTCTATGTCTTTTTGTTTCTCTGCTCTTAGGAAGTATCTGTGAGATCTTACAGCAGAATGTCTTAACCTTTTTCCAGCTTTAGTGTTTTGAGGGGCAAAACTTCACCATGTAGCTCCATTAGCTTAAAGATAGTTTGTGTTATGGTATGTAATGTTGTCATTCAGTTTAGAATTTAACATGTTATTGGTTACTTTTTTAGAAATCAGCAATTATAGGTATATTAAATGTCTTAATGTTATAGTGGGAAACACTCTGATATCAGAAATTGTTGGAATGAAGTTTGACAATGCATTTCAGAATCCATGTCCTGCCCCGAAGGGTTGTCTACTCATGGCTATACCAAATGTCTCCCTTCCCTGTACAGCCAACATTGTCTTGCTCTTGCAAATGACAAGCTTGTTCTTGCGGATACAGTAAGGTTGGGTAGGATAGAAGACTTGTGATGATGGGATTCCTTTCCTTTGGAGCAAAACTTGATACTGATGTGGAACTGGGGGACAAAGGATGGCTTTATGTTAATGGAACTTTACATGCCTGGAGATTCAGTGATGGAGAACTGGATTTTATTTCTGCCTTTTGGATATCTGCGTTTGATGCCAAATAAGAAAATCCATTAAAATTGTCACAGTTTTTTTTTTACATAACCATGTTCTTAATTGTCCTCATTTGACCAATTAGGATAATGATGTCCAGTGTCCTCATTAGTGCTGTTTTAAAAATGTATACCTTGCCCAAATTTTGAAATGACTTCTGTCAAGCTTTGATACAAGTACTGCAGCCACCTCTTCTGCCTTGCTCATGTTGTCCTCATGTGTGGTACTGGTAACTGTACATGGTATTGGTGACTACTTCTGACTTTTCTTACATTTTATTTTTGAAAGGAGAACTTCTGAAGTATAGTTTTCCAAGAGTTTGAGTCTTGTTTCCTTAGAACAACGATTCCTAATTTATGCTGATTCTTTACAAAGCAGTGACATGGTGCACTGAACAGAAGGTAGCGTCATATTCTGTGGCTCAGGAGGGCTTTTTGCATGATGGTCAGTCTGCCAGCCTACTGCTGCAGGTCAGCAGACTAGCTCCAGACAAGGTGAATGTGTGGTGGTTGAGTTCATGCCTTTTACCCAGTGGGGGAACTGTTTTTAACAAAACTTGTAGGAACGTGATTTGTATGAGATGGAGACCTCTTTGTTGTCCCCCTTTTGCATTTCTGCATAGCCTTCACGTACTTCTGAATTCACAAAGTACAGTGCTTCCTTGTAACTATATGGTAATCCCTAAATTACTGTAATCCTTCCTCTGCATTTAGTACAGAACCAATTGTTGTTAGTAGCTACACAGTATAATGACTTTCATAAATTAATTAAGGGATTTTTTTTTAACAGTAGCTGATTGTTTTGCACTTAGTATTGAGAGGCTATTCACAGAAGTTCTCTGCTGCCTTGAGTTGAAAATGTTCTGCTGATTTCCAGCCTACCTCCTTCCATGGCTGTCTTATTTCATTGGTGGTTCTAGCAGCTTTGTCCTACTAATTAAATAATATTTTACCCAATTGGTGTTTACCTCCAGTACTTATTTAAAGCAGACAGTATCAGTTTTCTTTTTGTCTCTGTCATTTGCATGAGGTTCCCTTTCCTCTGATAATCTAAGACCTCTTTGGAATTTTTCTGACCACAGCTGCACATGGTACTCCACATGCTTTCATGAATACCTTATATGCAGATGTAATGTATCTGGTTAAATGAAAGGAAGTGTTTCCAGTAGGATATGTAGATTACATTTGCCTTTTCCCTATTGTATTGTCTTGGTGGTTTAAGAGTTGCTCTGGAGGAGATTTGGATAGAAAAGGTGAATAGAAAGGGTGAATATATACATACAAAGAAGAAATAATTTTATAGAGGCTGTTAGAAGTCTAGGGATTTTTTACTTGGGAGTTGATTAATGTTTTAAATTAATTTAATGCTGAAGCACTGTATGTCCTCCTTTTTCAGTGCAACTGTAGATCTGACCACATTCTTTATAGTATATCCCATCCATACTTGAAATACTTTGAAAAAGTGAAGTGATGTGATGTTTAGCTGCAGAGAAATGTCAAAAACAATGCATTTATGTGATATGAAAGATTTGCCAACGCAAGCTAGCAATTGATAGTAATATTATAATTAGCTCTTTATACAGCCTGTTTTTTATTCATGAACATTTTCATTTATGTTGACAACTATCATGTATGCCACCACGCATGGAGCCTCTTTCTTTACTCAGGCAAGACAACACAAATTAGTATGGGTTTGGGCTGATGTTCTGACTTCCTATGGAAAGGTGGTTTCTGGGCCAAGTCACAAAAATTAAAGTAGCTTGCATTTTAGGTTTGGCTTTTTGATCGTATTGTTGTTAGTGCTAGTGTTTGTAAGGATGAAACATACCACACGGCACTGTAACTTCAAGGTGGAACTTCTTTCCAACCAACTAATTTCTGATTGCTAAAATCTCTGGGGTTGTTGAATGCATCCTGATTATATCATCTATAATGAGATGAAGATAGGTAAACTAGTAAACTAGTAGTTTTACAATACATTTTACTTTTGTGTTTGCAAATAAAAACGTTTGTACATACCCACCCACAGACTGAGTATTTACTTCTGCCAAGAATTTACTTTGTCATTCCATTTTCAGCCATAAAAATCTTCATGTCTAACAGATCCTTTGCAGTCTGTCAGATAAATGGAGCGTAATTTCAGACACTGATCCAGATACTTATTCCTGCTTCTGAAAAAAATCAAAGTTAGTGTTCCCTCAGGACAAGTATGTTATAGTAGATGATTCTAATGTTGTTCTTTTTTTCATTTCACCATAGTTTAGACAGGTAAACAGACTGTGTCTGTAAAATTGAACTTCTTTCTTTTTGTGACAGCTTTTCAAATTAGTGAAGTGCCTTTCATACAAAGCATCTCTGCACACTAAAAATCCCAAACTCATTTAGGGTTTTGCTTGAACATAGACATGTTCATGTGACAGTATGGTGTATGCTGTTTTATTTATTAGTATTTTGGGGAAATGTATCAGCAGGAGGTAAGAGGGAGGCACAACACAATTTTCCAGAAGCATTGTAGGCACTTAAGCTCAGAGTTAGTTTCTAAAGCAGCCTATGAAAAGGGGAGAGGGAAAAAGGTTTCAGAAGAAAGTGAGAACAGGAGCCCTAATATAAGTGTTCTGAAATGCCCTCAGAAGAGCCTCTTGCTTCATTAACTGTGTAGGGAGCAGAGTGAGATTAGGTATCTAAATCAGGTGATAGGTGTCTGAAATTAAGCCTTGTATTATTTGAGTTGCTGTAGTTTGAATGTTAACTATTCAATGCACTTCTTCTGTTGTTAGACTGGAGCTTAGATGATGTTCTTTCTCTGGATAAGTATCAGAGTTAATTTCTGGTTTACTGAGTAGCATATTCCAGACGAATAACAAGTTTTATCATTTCTTCATCAAAAAGCCCCCACAACTTCAACCAATATCACCAGCTTCTATGATTCTTATTACTGGTGTCATTAAAATTGTTTCTTAAAGCATCACTCATACTACCTTGTGATCGCAAGTTGTTAGTACTTGTAATGGTCATGGGGGATGGGGAAAGTAAGCAGGGTTTATTATTTTAAATCTAATGCTGCTGTTACGGTGATATTTGACTCTTGCAACTTGAATACTTAGGTTTTTAACAACTGATGGAGGGAGGAAGAGAGCGTTCATGTGAACTCTGTGGTCTGGAGAGGCTCTGCAATTAAGATCTCTCAGACTTAATTCTGAAGAAGCGAGGAAGGCATCTCCCTCTATCATGTGTGAGCAGGAAAGGGTATTTCATTAAGAGAACTGGGGGGAGGGGAATATTCTCACCCAGTTTAGGTTTCATTAGATAGTTGTGTGATATTAGCAAAAGCCAAAATTAACACATTGTAGTCTGCATTCGTGTTACTCTCTGCAGGATTTTTAATTGGCACTAGTGGAATATATTCTCAATTGTTCTTAATAGTGTCTTCAGGTGCTGTTAGTATGTATTCATTTCATTACACGGGAGCTTCATATAAATATATTTTGTTTGAAAGTATGGCCTTGTAATTGCTTGTGTACACACAGTACATAAAAGAATCAACGAATATAAATTTAAAATAGCAATGTCCATCATGTATTTCATGTAAAGTTTTTCTTATTAAGGCTTCAGTGGTTTTTTTGGATCAAATGCTCTATGTATGCATGGCTTATAATTTTTTATGGGATTACATTTTTGAGACTTTGCTATCATAGTCTTGATATAAATTAGTATTTACTACACAGGACCCTTAAGAATAGAGTTTTTCGTGTGGTATAAGAAACCTTGTCAAGAGACAGAATTTAAAATTATCTTGCCATAATGTAAACCTGACTGTGGAACAGGGATTCTTTCTACTGACCTGTAGTACTATCTCAATCATAATTTTGCACGATTCTTCTGAGGTTTTCTCCTTCTGCTATAATTTATGAACAAGATTTGTTAAATTATTTCATTACCATTTTCAAGATAACCTTTCAAAACTCTGCATTTTATAAATGATAGCAGAAAGAATGACAAGATGTGACTTTCCAAAGGCATCGCTTCTGTTCATAATGTATGTGCTGCAAATGGAGCCCCTTATGCCTGTAACTATGAAATATAATATGCACGATTTGTTGCAGTCTGCATTGTTACACAGTTTCATCAGTATTTTGGTCTTGACTGTGCTTTATCCTTGCTGACAGCAACAGACAGGTCTCTTTTTTTTTTTCTTTTTCTTTTTTTTTTTTGAGTTAAGTCAGAATTAATTTTCAGAATTGGCAGACCAAGGAGAACTAGAGACTAAGCCTTTCACATACCAGCAGGTGCTAGAGCAGCAGTGTAGTACAGTTTTCATTATTGTTTAAGTCGTAATTGGTTTTGATCACTTTAATGGGAACTGTAATTTGGATAGAGAGATGTTACTCAAGTCTTGAAAATTTTATCAGAGATGAATACTTTAGAAAAGGATTTCAAGATCTTTCTTCCTCGTGAATGATACTTTTTACAAATGTTTAAAATAGAGTTACCTTGACTGCCCTTTAGTTGGATGAAATTTGCTGTATAAGGTACTGAAAATTCTTTTCTTACTGGAACCTCTGTATTGATTAGCAGGAGAAGTTATTCTGGGTTATTTTGCCTCTTTCTCACTGTCTTGCTACCATATTGATTTTTTTTTTTTTAATTCAAACTTGGTTGTAGGTCATCCACTTATTTTGCATTTCTATTATGTATGCTTTATTTCTCCTAGTTATAAAAGTATTTTGGCCATTAACTACTCTCTGTACTTGACGTACAGATGATACCATGTTCTCTGGTACTATTTCTTTCACAGTTGCAACATCTTGCAAACCTAAGACAACTAAAAAATTTCACGTGAATTAAGACAAATCTTTATATGAGATATGCTGAAGAGGTCAGTAGTAAGTGATAGTGGTCAGATGTAAGTGAAGTGTTATGGCCTTATGTGTTTTCAACATACCATTAAACAGGAAATATCTCAGGCACCTTTCTAGACCAGATTAACTGACAACTGTATATTACTACCATATTATGTTAGACAATCTGTTAACAGAATTATTATGTCCTGAGGGCATGAAGTGCTTTCATATGAATTTCCACAATATTGCCATGATATTTTTTTCCCTGCCAACTAATACTGTTTTCTTCCTTGAAGAGTCTATGTGATCTCATATAGGATAATTTTTACTCGGAAGTCATGCCATATACAAGCATTCTCCAGTAATAGACACCAAAATTAGGGTAACTTAAGGCACTTCCATCCTTAAGTCTTCACCTGTTCCTGTACCATACTTCAGTAATATTGGTGCAACCAGTTGTACGGATACATGGGAAAGTTAGTTGGTCTAGTTTTAAAGAACAGGGGTGGTGATGGGAGGGTATGAAAGAAATAAATTCTCTCTCCCTCCCAAAACTGCTTTTTGACAGCTTATTTTTGTTGATGAACAGCTTGAAGAAGCCTGCAGGAAGTGCTGGTAGGGTCCCTGCTCCATGTGCAGCTGGGAGCAGAAAAGCAAGTGTAACATCTGGATGGATAAGGAATGGTACAAGAACATCATGTCCACATCATGAAGTTGTTTCTTTAGAATCTGTGATGCAACATGAACTAAAATAGTAGGTACAGTGCTGGTCGCCACATCTAACAAATACTTCTGCTGAATTTAAGGGGATTTAAGATAATGGCCATGATAGAGATCAAGGCCGTGGACAAACTTACTTTGACACACGAGGCAGAGCGCCTGCCTGGAATTACTTATATTGCAAAGGAGAATGTTAAGGAAAATTATAAACCCATCTACAATAAATGACAATTGACAGTGTTGGTCAAGAACTTACGTTGTTCTTTTCCTGATACAGTATCAGTTGAAATTACATTACAGTGTAAAAGTGTGAAAGACAGATCTGGTAGAATGAAATACTTTATATACTAACTCTGTTATAAAATTACTGAGATCATGGAATGTGTCACAAGTCCCCAAATATTATGTGGTAAAGAATTGTAAGGACTATTTCAGTGCATATTTGAAGGCTCAAGTCAATCGGTGTTGGAGATGTGACATCTAAGATGTGAGATAGGTTCTCTGCATTGACCTCCATCTAGATGCAGTGACTAAATATTGGTGGGGATACAGACATTGGACTCTAGGAAGGTATTAATGAGCATAAAGCATTCAGGATGCGCAGAATAAATGAAGTTCTGAGTTCCTGAAGCTCTTGTCCTGAGGGGCTGAGAGGAGGCTAATGTCCAGGGAGCAGCCCAGTGTGAGGAAGAATTGCTGCTGTTATGAAATGGAGCTAGAAAGTATTTGCAGGTCGGGAGTGTGAAAGGGCCTTTTGAAATCTGAGGATTGCCATGTTCCTCTGGGCAATCCTGGGAACAGGAAATAAAATAATTTTGAATAAATTTGATTTGAAATAGGACTGCCTAGGTCAATAACAGGTAATCCCGGTAGAGTTATCTTTTCTGTGTCATCTTCATATAAAACAAACTTTCATGGTACAGAAGAAAGTATCATGTTATTCTTCAGTGTCTTCCTGTTTTGTCTTCCTTTCTCTATATAATGCAAGAAGAAAGGGATACCCTAAAAAAGGCAGGTAGCTGTAAGAATTACAGCATGTTAATGTGTTACAGCAGGTACTACCTGGGCTTTCTCCTTTCTGTTCTTAACTTCTGACACTGACCTACTGTGTGAAATAAAAGTATTGTATCACTGTTCCATTCTTTGTTGATTTATATAAATTTGGAATGAAAGCTTACTGGGGCTGTAAATGTGAAAGTATGCTAAAAAATTTAGCAGATCCAGAGAGGTGATTCTACTGCTCTGGAGCCCTCAGCCCAGGAGGGACATGGACCTGATGGAGCGGGTCCAGAGGAGGGCCATGAAGATGTTCAGGGGCTGGAGCACCTCACCTGTGAGGACAGGCTGGGGGAGCTGGGATTGTTCAGCCTGGAGAAGAGGAGACTTAATAGCCACCTTCCAGTACCTGAAGGGAGCTTACAAAACGACTGGAGAGGACCTGTTTACAAAGGCCTGGAGTGAAAGGACAATTGTTTTAAATTAGAAAGGAGTGGATTTAGATTAGAAATAAAGAGGAAGTTCTTTACCATGGGAGTGGTGGAACACTTGAACAGGTTGCCCAGGGAGGTGGTTGAGGCCCCATCCCTGGAGACATTCAAGGTGGGGCTTGACAGAGCTCTGAGAAACCTGCTCTAGTTGAGGATGTCCCTGCTTTCAGCAGGGGGGTTGGACTGGATGACCTCTAGAGGTCCTTTCCAACCCAGACATTTCTATGTTTCTAAATGTTTCTTATATAAAGAAGAATACATATACATATTCATTTATACATATATGTACAGCACTGAGAACAGTGGGACCTGATCTTTGTGGAGTCCGTACATGCTAACAGAACACAAGGGAAGAACATCACCTATGAACGGTGTCACACAGTACTGGGGCTTAGGTAAACTAGATCTTCCTCTCCTATTCATCTGAATAAACTAAACCTAGTGGTACTCAATAGTAGAACAGTTTAGAACCTGGAAAAAAAAAAAAATTGCCTAATTAATTTATCGGCATTTTTGGTAACTTGTGGATAATCAGTGAGGCTTCAAAAGGCAAAAGAAAGCTACAAAGAGGAAAGAACCACTAAGGCATTTTCAAGTAAATTAATGTTCCTTTAATTTCAAGAAGAAGGTTGGAACAAATCAACTGTTTTTAATCACCTAGAAGCAATTCAATTTTCTTCACTAATTCATGTTGCCTATTGTCTAAATTTTCAGATGACTCTAATATTTTGTTTGTGATAAATGTAATGATCTTGCATATAGTGGAAAAAATAAACTTTACTACATATTGGGATTTTTATTATACCTTTAAAGGTTTCAATGCCTTGCAACTTTCTCATAGAGAAGATAGAAAATATTGGCTAGATGGAAACTACTGGAAGCGTGCAAAACGCTTGAGTGTGTAAGACTGGTTGGGAGATAATACACAGAGCATAGTTACCAGTGGTTCACTTTCCAATTGGAAGAATTTCTCATTATGAGATCTGCAGAAGTGGCTGCTGGCTGAATACTGTTACGTATTTCCATTAATGAGCAGCATGATGAGAGTTGCATTCTTGTTAAATCTGTAGGTGACCCCAAACTAGGAGATGTCCAGGTGTGTATAGAACAGAGTTAGCATTTAGGAGCATCTCAAGAAATAGAAGAAATCACTAGGAAAAAGAGATCTAGGGTGCAACTTCTGAGAAGGATTTTATGCAGCTATACTCAACTATGCAAATAAAGCATTAAGAATAGATAGTCAAGCAGGGTCATACAATAAGTTATAAACTGAGCATAAGATAATGTTGCAGTGCTGTCACAAAAAAACCCCCCGAAGGCTATGCTGGGTTTTATCATCAGGAGAATCACCTGAAAAATGTCTGAGTTAATCCTCTAGCTATTTTTAATGTTTATAAGACACTATTGTCGCGAGCTCTAAGGAGTGCATTATGTACAGTGGGCTTCCAGGAACTTTTAGATCAATGGGGGAGAGTTCAGAAAAAGGTTCGAAGTTAGAAATGTGTGGCCTACAAGGAAAGCTCAAAATAAAAATGAAAGGCCTCAGTTTTTAAGTGTGTAAAACACTGCTGCAAAGAAATAGGGAGTGTGTATTCCCAGTCCATAGTGTATAGGCTCAGTTAAACTAATGCATTTAAAGTGAAGTGAAGGTGACATGGGATACACACATGGAAAACTTTTCAATGGTGGGGAACAAAGCACTAAACAGATTGTTTGGAAGATTGTAAAAACCTGGGGCTCCTCAGAACTGCCAACAGGAAGAACTTGTTGGAGTCGCTAGGTCCTCTTGTTCATATTCTATTTGTAGATCTTTTTTCAGTCTTTTGTATATTTTGATCACTTAGTTTGATCTTATCTCATTATCTACATTTGTTTCTTTCCTTCTTGTGGTGCCGCTTTGTATTTTTTCCTTCTCTGCCATGCTGTTGTTTCTGCCTATTGCTAATCATAGTTCAGGTGTAGAACAGAAAAATAATTGTTTCTTTTCCATGAGTTAGGTTGGTATTTTTGTGGCCTTTTTTTTTTTTTTTTTTCCCTGGTCTTGCTTGTACAAAAGCATAGTTTCACAAATCCCCTTTCTTCTCAGGGGTCAGTTTTTCAGCTCATTTTGTCTTGCAGGTGTCCACTGAGCTTAAGTTCTCTCTGCAGCTTCTCTCTTCCATCACTACTTCTGATTTCCATCTGAACTCTGTGTCTGTTCCCAGCTGGATCTCCCACGTGAAACTCTGTCAAATATCGATTTGTAACTAATGTACATTCTACAACTTTTCTATCTCTTTATTTTGGTCAGCTGCAGGTTTTGGTTTCTTTTGCTTCAGGAACTGCCACTGTTTTAAAGTGAAGGCATCCACTTCTTCACAACGCTCCTTTCTGGTGCTCTTTGCTTATTAGTCTTCTCAGTGAGTGCCCTCATATTTAAACCTTCCTCCAAAGTCTGTTTTGCATACTGATTTAGTGTCAGGGGTTAACTCTGGTAGTTGTCCTGAACCTTCTGCACTTGAAGTCACTGGCTGATTCCATTTAATTTTTCTTTCTCAGGCTGATACAGAGTTAAAAACTGGAATTGCCTTAAACTGAGCCTTTGTCAAATGTTGGAATCTAGTAGTGGCAAGAAAACATCTTGGTCTTCACAGCTTTTCTGAGTTAATAGTAGATAGTCTGACATGCGTTTGTCCCTCCTTTCTCTTTCTCAGCCAACAAGAGCAGTGTTAGGTGGAATTGAGCATCTTAATTCCTCTTGCCCATTTTCCCTGTCAGTTTGTGGTGAACAGAATAAAATTTCAATTCAGGAACCCTTTGCAGTGGCTGTTGGCACACTCCTCCTCTCCAGAGAGCCACCTGGAGGGAAGACCCAAGCCACCTCAATAGGGGAAGGATGTTGGATGTCTAGAAATGCTCCAAGGGATCCCACAGTGTTATTACCGAGTAGTACTAGAACAGGCCTTTCTTCTTTCTGCTTACATTTTTTATAGCCAGAATTTAGTTTTAACTCTACTAATAGCAGCATTTTTAGAAACTTAATTAGGTAAGAGGATCTTTTTAATTTCTTTTAGTGCATACACTTTTCACATAGCTTTTCAGTTTATGTTGTCAAGAAAGGTTTTCATCTTGAGCACTTTTTTGATTCTTAAAAGGAGTTTCAGCTTTTAATCAGTCATTGGTTCTGCCAGTTCTGCTCTTTTGGTTTTTTTAACTTTTCATTTTGTTGCATTTTAATTTGGTTTTTCTTTGGATTTTTTTAATTGAGGTTTTCTTAAGTGTTAATAATCTTTTCTCTTGGCCTAATAACCAACACACTTCATCATTCATTGTCAAGTATAGCATGAAATAATGGAGACATCCTCAAGGATGTGCTTATCTGAAGAAAGGCCGCAATGAGTGTACTAATGCTGTCCTTTTACAGACAAACAGCCTCTCCGTGGAAAAATTATGTGCTCAGATAAAACAGACTCTGACATTAATTGTTACCATTTGTTAAGAAAATTTTGTTCTATTTAGCACACTTGTTTATCCCTAACAAGAAAGCAAACTTGCACTATTACGTTATTATTAGTCAAGCATTTTTGCTTTGGAGAAAATTTCATTTAGAAATATATCAGAATTTATATTTGAGTATTTTTTTATTTGTTTTGTTTGCTTTATTTTGATCACCATTAGGGGAATTCCTCGGTACTTTTTAGTAATTCCTGTGACATTGAAAGTCACAAAAGTGAAAGACTCAGGCAGAGAATCTGACTGTCTGTACAGAGTGGGTTGCAGTACCTCATTCTTTTAGTGAGGCTGTAGCGGGTCTGATGTCAGTCACTTCAGAGACCTTTAGACCTCAGTGCTCATTTATTGCTAAAATGTACCAGCTCTGCTCCTGCATTATGAAGATCATCTGTCAACACTTTGAGATATTCTCCTTTGTTATTAAGCTTGTGATGCTCTACACTGTCAGGTTTTTTGCCAATTATAGTTAAGGTACAATGGTGTATTCACTGGATCAAAGTCTCACACTGGCGGTAGAGGAATGATTTGTAAGTCTTTATTCATCTGAATTGTACAATAGAATACCTGAGGAATGCAAATAATCCCTCTAAGGACTCAGTAGAAAAGCTGTTAAAATGACAGTCTAAGACTATTATTATTCCGAATTGGTGTTTTAGCCAAAGTAATTATTTCTTATCTTGTTGTTCCACAATAGTTCTTGGTTTATTAGTTATGATGACCATATTTACTAAACAGAATATGAATCCAAGTTTTGACATTAGTTTCGCGCTCATTTCACTTTCTCAAGTTTGCATGTTTCATTCTGCCTTTCACTTGGTACATTATTTAATTTGTCTAGAGACCAATATGTGATACTTTCTTAAATATACAAAAAGAATGTGTGCACAAATGTTGAAGTATGCTTATGAACAGCAGGTCCATTTCTAGGTGCATTTTCTCTAAAATGTTGTCATTTATAACATCGATAACCAGTTTGTTAGCCAAATTAAATTAGTTAACTACAAATGTCAACTCTAGAAGTGCTGTTAAATGTCACGTCACGTTCAGAAACGCACCTTAATTGTGATTTTCAGTTCAGATGTTTCTGAAGGCAGTAGTATTTCCGTATCAATCCTGGATACCAAACTCTGTTTTCATTGGATAAGTGGAGGGGAGAAAAAAGCTTAGCATAATGAGGATTGAAAACCACTGATGGGGTATTTACATAAGTAAATGATAGAAGACCAGCCTTATATAACAAACGTGTGAAAACTGTTGAGTGAACTTTTATATGCTTTGTCCCATCTAAAACCCTACTCAGTGGGCCATGCACTTAATCTCATAATAGCTCTGATCCCCTGCTATTTTCTTTGACAAATGTGTGTTGATGAACTTGTGGTTCAGTTCATTTTTTTTCTGAAGTGACATTTGCATTGATTATTTAAAGGTTTGCAGGCCACAGTTTCAAAGCACTTTAGTATAATAGCAGTTAAAACCTTAGTCTAAATCTTGGAGATTAGCAGGACTGAGAAAAAGAACTCAGCGAGCGTAAAACCCCATGCTGTAGGATGGGTGCTTCAGGTCTGAAACATCTACGGCACCTGAAGTACCGTATTTTGTACTTTGATTCTTAGTGTCCAAGCCGTATTCCCATGCCTCTTGTGTTTTCTTGCTGAGCTGAGCGTTGTCATTCTTACCGTTTACACCTGTACAGATATAGTGCCCTATAAATAACATTGACCTCCTTACAGGTCATTTATGAATGTCTCCCTTAAATTTAAAATAAATAGTTCTTGCAGTCATGAATGTGACACTTATTTAAAGACTGTTAAAACATCAGGTATTGCTGCAAAGATTTTGTTGAGTTTTATAAGATATTGAACATTTAAAACGAACACCATTAATCCATAGCTCTAAATTTGTAGTTTTGTTCAACTAAAAAAATATATTGGATATACAGCGAACTATTACTGATGCTGCTAGTTATTGAAGATGGAGAGACATAGGAAATTTGATTTTTTATTTAAAAATAAGAGTAGTATAATACCTAGAGGCTTTGTCCCGAGGAGATGGTAGAAAGGTGAGCGAAATGAGTAGAAATGTGAGCCTTTATTCATATGTGATTTTTCTGTCTGCTAATATCAGCTGCCTTAGCCACTGAAATGCTTTTAAATAAAAAAAAAGGCAAAAAAACCCCCACCAAAAGCAAAAACCCAACCCAAAACTCAGAGGAAAACCTGTAGACCCCCCATGTTTACCACATTTGATAAATATTACTCTTGGAAGTCTCAGAAAATACGTATATTCACAGATCTACAAAGTTTCAATCTGTAGCATTTTCAATTGCAAGTATTTAACCTCTAGCTATTGTCTCAAATTATGCCTATTTCTGATAGATTAAATGCCAGAGAGAAACTAAGAAACAGTGAAATGTTAATGGAGTACACCTGAAGCAATTGCTGCCTGTTAATGCCTTGACCTTGGAAAGCAATACACAAAAAGATGGCATCATAAAACCGTGCAATTCTTATGAATATGTATGTGCTACTTGATAATAATGAATGTGGTACAGCCATGCATGCACTACAAGATAATGTTGTGCCCTTTGTTGTCTACAGGTTGATAAAAATTAAAGAGTGGGTGGACAAGCACGACCCGGGTGCTTTGGTCATTCCTTTTAGTGGGGCCTTGGAACTCAAGTTGCAAGATATGAGTGCTGAGGAGAAACAGAAGTATCTGGAAGAGAACATGACACAAAGGTTAATTAGCATTCATTTTCCCTACACTTTATTATCAACTATTTCCTTGCAGTAATTTAATTGCTTGCGCTGATAGAATAATAAATGACAGAGTAATTACCATTATAAAGAGAGAATCTTCTCCTTTCTTTACCATGAGACAGAGTGAAAAGATTTATTTTAAATTAAGTTTTTAACTGTCATCTGTCATCTCTGTACAGTGTTTTAATTATAACATAGGTATTAGTTATGTATATTTTTGAGAAGGAATGCTAACCAAAACTGTTTCGTGATCTGTGGGGAATAGGGACAGTGGAAAAAATTTTGCCATAATTTGTCTGAACAGCTATAATGAATTGTTTCAATATTGAATTTCAGTCAAACAGTTATGCTTTCATGACCTGGAGTCCTGAAAATTGTGTGAGACCAAAAGTACTGCTTGATAGGGTGATTTAAATTTATCCCATATTTCTGTAGCCTACCGAATAAACAAATCAAAATACCTTTTCTATGATTCCGCAGTAAAAAAGTAGTAGTTCTAAAGAGGGTTCAAAGGAAAAGGCTACTGTGATAATTGCTGTGTTTTAAAGTAGACCTGGTATCTTCAAAATACATGATGTTTTTTCATGTAGATTGATTACTTGAAGCATTTAGACATTTTATATATATGTTGAATGGATTGGAATTTTTTTTATTATTTTTTTCAGTGCTTTAGCAAAGATCATTAAGGCTGGGTATGCAGCACTCCAACTAGAATACTTTTTCACTGCAGGCCCAGATGAAGTGCGTGCATGGACCATCAGGGTAAGATTCATACTTATTCATCAGCTATATCCAGTTCCACACTATTGAATTCAGATTGATATCACTGACTTTGAAGTTTGTCATGGTGGTGGTTAGCTAGTCATTACAGATGAGGTTTTTGTCCAGGATAACTTTAATTATTTGTGAGCTGCTGAACAGTGAAAGTGGAGCTGCATTGATTGAGGCAGGTAACAATTGATTCTGCCTATTACATAGTCTGAATTTCTTCATCCTGTAGAATCTGTCTACCCTCCTCCTGTGGTCAGAGATAAGACGTACCAGTATTGTGCTTGCTTAATCTGTGTGACTGGGTTTGTCTGCAGTGAAATTGATGTTGCTTTTCATTTTGTATTCACTAAGTTTGTTTGGGTTGCGGATGGTTCATTCCTCCTTTGCTTTGCTCGGATTACATTTTCAGCAATAAAAGCAATATAACATCATTATATTCCTCATGGATACACAGTTGGGCTCAAAAACCTAAAAGCAGTGTGCAGTAATTCAGGTCTTTTACCGACTTAAATATTTAGACCTAGTTTGTTTTGGTAGTTTTATATGTTTATCCAGGAACTTATGTAATGCCTAAAATAACATGTATTTTAAATATTGATGTAGGATGATTATAGCCATAGAGATAGACTAATTTATTCCCAAAGGACAGTAAGAGCTGAGCTGTAGTGGTTTGCCTTTGAATGTAAATATGTTCCAATATAAAGATTACTACAGAAAAATATTTGCTACAAACTCTTAAAAAATACCAAAAAAGTCAACTTCTGGAGGTGCAAATCTGTCATTCAGCTTTTATTTTTTGCATCAGTGTATTTAGTGCTGTGCAGTGAATTTGAGGGGTATATTTAATTTAATTCAATGGAATTAATTATTTTTCATTAATCAGTATAATTTCCAGTAAATGTATATTTTTATTAATACTGCTACAGATGTTTGTGTATATATTTTATCATGTTAAACTTATTTTCCTAAAAGCACCTCTGTTTTCCAGCCTTTTCATCTCATGTCCTTTTACATCATAACCGCCTGCTAAAGTCCTTGAAATAGCTACCAAAATAATATAAAAGTTGTGTAATTCTGATTCTTCCCAGCTTTTAAAAGCACATTCAGAAACCCCACTGTTTTCAGTAGGAGAAATGCTTGCTCTTTTCTAATGAAAATTTGAAAGCTGGTTTATCTTAAGACTGATTGTAAGTATCTTTGATTTAATGTGCAAAGATATTTAGTCAGGTAAGCATCAGTGAGTAGCCATATTAACCCAATACATCTTTTATTGTAAAAACTGTGCTTTACAGTGTCAGACTCCTTAGCACTTTAACATGCTTTATTAAGCAGCCTTTAGGTCACCATTATTTCTCAAATTTCTTTTCATGGTTGTATGTGCTCAGAATGTACGTCCTTGTAATTTAAAGCATGCAGTTAGAATGCATTCTCCTCTATTGCATAAACTTGAATTATCTTATACTAGTTGGCTGTGATATTTTTATTTTATTTTTTTTTACCTTGTAGTGATTCAGTTGTTGACATTTTGGTAAGAATACTCATTTTGTTCTATATGAGACTTACTAAAATTATTCTGAAACAAAAATAAACTAATATGTAGGGCTTCAGATCCATAAATCTCTTGATTACAAATGCGGTTTGCCATTGAATGTTAGTGTTTAAATGAAATTATTTGGACGCAAGTACAAGTCTTGAGTAATTCAGATTTTAAAGTTATTTAAAAACCTTTATTTTGCTCACTTTCTGTGTGGAAAGCTAGGGATCGAAATGAATCTCGCAACAAAACACAATCATAGCTTCTAAAATCAATACTGCTGTTGATACCTATTAGGAAAAACAAGGCTGCCCTTCTTTAATATCAGTTGGTTTATCTGTGGCAAAGGCATCTATCTGTGTGTCCCAGTATGGAGAATTACTCAGCTGTATGCATGACATTTTAACTGATAGGAGACAAAGTTTCAGCAGATCCTGAAAGCATATCAAACAGGAGAAACCTCTTCCTTGCAATCAATCTTCTTAAATGCAATTATTTTTCTTCCGGTCTTTCCTTTGACAGAAAGGGACGAAGGCTCCTCAGGCAGCAGGGAAGATTCACACGGATTTTGAAAAGGGATTCATTATGGCTGAAGTAATGAAATATGAAGATTTTAAAGAAGGAGGTTCAGAAGCTGCTGTCAAGGTGAGCTCCCCATCTTTTTCTTCTCCCTTCCTCCATATATGTCATTTTTCCATTTCAAGTCTATTTTCACTGAGAAGAAGTTCTTGATGCTGAGCGAATCTTAACAGTCACCTTTAGGAATAGACCAAAATCTCTTTTCATCTTTTACTTAAGAAACAGTTCAAATGCAGCAACTTACAGAACAGAAATGCAACTCTTTCAGTATCCGAGCTATAACAGTTTATGGACTTAATGTGAACACTAAGACCAAATGTTACACTATTTTTTTTCTCTGTTTACATGTTAGTGTTAAGAATTTAATAAGCTTTAAAATGAACTTGGTTTTGAAAAATCAAATTTTTAAGATGAGATAGGAATCACCTCTAAAAGGAAATGCAAGAAACACAGAAAATCTCCGTCTTCTAATACTGTGTCATCTTGCTTTGAGTTTGCAGTGAAGGCATTACAAATGTCAGATGAAAATGGTTAAGAAAATATTATATTATATAATAAAAATGTACCTTTTTTTTATTCAGCATTACTGGGATTCCATTCCTAGGCTCTGCTAGACATAATGAGACACTTAAAATTTCGCATTTCAGTATTTAATTCAGTTGCCCTTTGTTATCTTATTCAAAAATGCCATGCCTTACTTTGATTGTTCAGTGTGTCAGTAATAGTTGCATGTAGTCCACAAAAATATATAACAATAGGTGACGTTTCCTATCCACTATCTAAACAGATAGTAAAGATATTTAATGAAAACTTTTTCCTTGAGCTCATGCTTCTTTGTAGTGACACTTCTATTAAGAAGAGTTTTATCTGCTTTCTCAACACTAGAGGGCAGAGACTGATTGGGTGCCCAAAGTTGTGCCCTCCTTATAGCTGACAAATTATCTGATTTGAAGTTATTGAATAAGAAATTAACTTGTACATGGCAAATAAATGTCTTAAGAAAAGCTGTTGTTCTGTGCATTGCTATTGCGTTATTTCCACCTTCTCTGAGCAATTTCCCTTTATTTCGTACACGTTGGATTTCTTGCTTGGCATTTTTGACATTTTATTAAGATTTATATTTTATAAAATGGCAATTACAAAGCACATTAGTTTGATTTAATGAATCTCAGTATTTGAAAGTTCCTACACATTACAGCGTGTTAAAGAATTTAAAAGGTTCAGCTTTATTGTTTGCTATTTGATAGCTTGAAAGGTATGCAAAACTATGATTTCAAATTCAGCTTATTCTCAGTGGTATTGCTAAGGAAGATCATACTGAGCAGCAGGACTTTAATAGGTTTGTTTGAACCCCAGGAAGTGAGGGAAAAAAAATCCCAGTATAATTGGTTCATTGCAGCATGTGAACTGCCTTATGAAAAGGGAAGTAGAGTTGTAGTTGTAAAGTGAAACCACAGCTATAAATAAATCTAATATTCTGCAGTCAGGAACCACTTTATGTAACCAAGATGTAAATTTTGCCAGCAACAGTTTTTGATGCTCAAGTCTGAGTGGTTTTCCTGAGAAGCTGCATCAGTGGATACCTATTAAATTAATCTATAAGTATTTTGCTTGTATATTTTTATTTGCTTTTCACAGTGTGAGATTCTAAGCATCAAGCTTCCATGTGTAAATTATATTTAATGATTGCATTTTTACTGCTTTGAAGTATCTGTAAAGCAAGATACTTAGTCTTAAAATCAAGGTTAGGAAAAAAAACCCTTGCTCTTAGAAAAATGTGTTGTATTACTCTGGTCTTTTCTAATTTGCATTTAATACAATGTTTCATACCATACACAATACTAATTACTTTTATATTGCTGGTAAATTTTGAAATTAAATTTGGAAGCTTTTAAGAGACAACTGAAATAACAGTGGTAATGGGAGTTGCTTGCTTTGTATGTTATCAAGTTGATCAATTTTTAAGTTTGATTTTGTGTGTGTCTAACACCAGTACAGCATAACTAATTTAATGCCAGTGCTGTGAACTATACACTGAATAGCTCTGTGTGGGCTTTGTAGTCTACAGGGATATCACATTATTAGCAATCATATCTGCTTAGGCAAAGCTGGCTTCTACAGATGGCTGCTTTCAAGTGCAAATGAACTGGTTAGACGTGTCTTGTTTAATACATACTCAAGATTCACAAATGGGTATTGATTTTTTCAACCAGTGTTTCTGATAGCAATGGAAATGGATTAAATGGTCTCTAGAGAATTTAAAGGAACACTGTCACTTTTAATTAACTGTAAACTGTTACAAAAATACATAAACTTGCATTAATGTGTCAAAATGTATTTAATTAATGGAGTCTGTGCCACTTTGACAGTGTGCAATAGTCTGCTAAAAAAATTCCTCATTGTTACTTTGCAGACGTCAGGGTGTTTTCTGCAAATATTTGTGAGTATAACTGTATTGGACTGTAAAATGTCTCCGTACCTGTGCCTGATGCGTACGCTTCACGGTGATTTTTACAGCACTGTTTTATTAGTGTTTATGCCATCAATTAGTCTAATTACTCTTGACTTTGAGCATTATTAGGATCTTCAAAGGAAAGAACTACTAAGTCTACTTGAAAGTAAACCTTTTATAGTCTAAACAGAGCTTTTTTTTGGGGGGTAGGGAATAAAAAAATGTTTCCAAAGTACTATTTATTATTAGTGTCATATGGGATAAGGTCAATTACTGCTGCACTATATATTTATTGTAGAGGCTATTTTATCTGCAATTTTTTGTAGGCTAGCATCACTGGTGGCAACATTTAAACAAGGAATGACAGCAACAACTCTTAAGCCTGTAAATTCCTAGACAGCAATATAGGGAAATACACTGCTTTATGGAGCAGGTTTTGTGAAAGAAAGGTGTCTATGTTAACTATGTACCATTAATCTGATCTGTTCTACTGCAACTAAGGTCATTAGTTAACAGCTTTCCTGTAATGGGATCTTAGCATGCCACCACTGTGATAGTGTCATTGAGAATAATGGCACAGTGAGGTCTTGCATGGAAGCACTTTCTCCTGCAAGAGAAAACTTCAAAACAGGAATGGTTATTGAACTAAAGCAGAAGCTCTCAACTTTTCCATATTGTAGATCACTTTTCAAGATAAATGCTTCTGCAGACCACCTCCCGCCCAGTCTCTCACTCCTAATACCACAGCTTTTCTGTAGCCTCTATAATACTAGGTTTAATTACGATGAGATAAAGATAGAAAAATGTAATAATAAATTCTAATATAGAGAATACTGATATTTAATAGTTTCCTTGCCTATTTTCTGCTCTCCTCAAGTGCAGCATTTTCATAACCAATTTCCTTTTCATGTCTTTGGTCTATATGTTTTCCCCTGTATCCTGGTTTCACAGGCTCTCATACCTGCCCTTCTGAAGCAAATATCTTCTAAAGGAAATTTCTGACAGAAAAAAATGAACCTTTATTTGTGCTCCTCAGCCCTTCATTATCTGGGCACAAGCAGACAAGAGAGCCCTGCTCGAAGCACGAGGCGCGTACAGTTGTGACTTCTGCGTAGCATTCCCATCTTTGACAGTACTCGCTTGTCCAGCCGCTCAGTAGTTCGTGCACCAGTTTAATAGCCATGCAACCATGATGCAAACTGTTGCCAGTCGCCCCTTCCAGCATTACTGGTTTAGATTCCTGCTGCCAGTGTTTGACAGGTTTATAGATGAAGAAAGGCTGAAAGACGGGGTGGGGGATGGGGGTAAGAGTTGGTTTAGTGTCCTTTCTCCTAAGACTTGCCAAGGTTTACAGATTTACCATTATATAATGTACATGCCATTTAAGCACCACCAATTCAGTGGAGGTTCAATTATTTTTGTATTTGTTTTACATGTATGTAAGACCAAGTTATGTTAAACTGAGGAATCTAGTGGCTGTCAAACTCTGAAGCTAAAGCAGTAACACTTCTTTACTAAAATGTGTTTAAATAATTGCAATTTGAAAATACTATAAAACATCTAATGAAATAACGTATTTTCCTTTTCCTTTTGTCTTTACAGGCTGCTGGAAAATACAGACAACAAGGCAGAAATTACATAGTGGAGGACGGAGATATTATCTTCTTTAAATTTAATACACCTCAACAACCCAAGAAGAAATGAATATCAGATGTTGTTCATTGCTCATAAATAAACTGTGCTGCTTCAAAAAGCATATGAATTTTTATTTAGGATGGAATATCTGGAAACAAAAAGCGTACAGTTTCTATCTAGGGAACCTCCCTTCCCCCCAGTGAAATTATTCTTGTTTGTTTTGAATTAAAATATGGCACCTCCAGCAAACATGCAAGTTCACTAAATGTGAACAGCTTTGCATTTCAAACGATTAAGACCCTACTCCAAATCATAGAAGCTTTTCAGGAACCATATTACTCTCATGATACTTCATTAATCTCCATCATGTATGCCAAGCCTGACACGTTTGACAGTGAGGACAATGTGGCTTGCTCCTTTTTGAATCTACAGATAATGCATGTTTTACAGTACTCCAGATGTCTACACTCAATAAAACATTTGACAAAACCAGCCTTGGTGTGTTTGGGGATGTCTGTATTGACTGACTGTGGTGTGCTGAATGCGATACGGCACCTGGTGGATGCTGATTACAGAATTTTAAGACGTGTGTGATACAGTAACTGGCAGTGTGGGGCAGCTGCAATTGTATCTTGAAAGTGAGTCTTTCATGGGAATCAGAAGATTAGGATGCCAATGATTTGTCTCAAAAAAGTTAATGAATTTGTAGATGGACATTCACTGAAAGATGATAGTAAGGATAATAAGAACGATGCAGCATAAATGGTTTTTACTGGAGTGGAAATATATATAGAAAAATCACAGTATCTTTGAGACTGAAGCTTTTTTGTTCAAATCATTTCGAAAAAGTATTTCATTCTTGCCTTGAAATTATTAAATTGTGGAGGCTGGAGCAGAGCTGCCTGATGATGTCTGTTGTCCTCTCAGGCCTGGTATTCAGGCCGGTGGAAGGTGACACAGATAGTGTTGTGAAGGCAGAGGTCATGCTGCGCTGGATAGGTAAGGCATTCTGCTGAACTAAGGTTGCAGCTGGGTACTGTTTTACCCCTTTAACCAGTCTCTTTGGGTAACACAGAAGAATAAGTGGTTGGCAAAAATAAAACCACTTGCACTTCTAATGCAAGCTGTAGGATTGCCCTTACTTGCAGTATGTTTAATGTACTTAAAACAGCCTGACTATTTCTGAAGTGCCTGTCTGCTTGTGGTTTCAGCTAAAGATTCCGTGGGGTCAGGGCTGGGAAAGATGCTGATGTTACCTGTGGCTTGTTGGTGTGCCAGACCTCTCGCTGTGATAAATTTGCTTGCTATAAACTTCAAAAATGTAACTTATCACTGGCTAACCTCCCCTTGGTGCTTAAGACACTGGGAGCGCTGGTCACATCCTGCTCCATGGCTTCCCCCGAGGTGCTGCCTTTGAGCTTCATTGCTCATTTCTGAAAGATGTGGGTCAGACAGAGCCACGAGGCTCATTGTCGAACAGTTGGCATCATGCCTTTAACTGCACCGAGGAGAAAGAGGAAAGGCAGATAAATTCAATATGTAGTTGTTGATTTTGTTTTAAAGAGCATCTCCTTTGCTTGTGATGGCAGGAATGGGGAGAGTACTGTAAAGCATGAAAATTAGGACTTCAGATGTTATGGAACCCTTGAAATTCTCTTTTGTATCGTCACTGTGTGGCTAATGCTTGCTTGTTCGTGTTATTTTGATGTTACATAATTGAGAAAAGATTAGGACCACCAAATTTTGAGTTAAAAGTCAAATCCAAAAGTGAATGGAGCCTACCTGTTTCTCTTGGAAATCAGCAAGGTGCTGGTAACAGAGAAGGGCTCATGCTGGGTTTTAGACACAATGAAAGGTGAGAAGTGGAGTATATGTGTTAGTGGAAGAGAAGTAACCTCTTTACTGCACTGATACCCGCTGAAATGTGTTCTCTTGTCCTGTCTGGAATTTGTTCTGGTTTCCAAAATATTCCCTTGCTCCCTAACTGTCACATGTTAGTGAAGAAGTAGTTAGAAAGGACAGCACAGTTAACTGATTGCTTTGTATTTTTGCATCTCTTAGTTACATTTATGAAGCCAAATTTGTTTAGATTTGAATGTGTGTACTTCACAATATCTCCCTGGTTTAAAATAAGTAATTAAAAATTGAACTAAGTTGTTCTTGATAGACAGAGTTTTTTGAGGTTATTACAATATTCTGAGAATAGAAAATGAACTTAAAATATTTGTCACATCTTTTAAAATATATATTGTATAATGTTTTATGTTTCGGCTTATTAACTTGCAGGAATAGTTTACCTCTTCAGCTGTTTTAACTGATGTTAACTACTGAAGCTAATCACATATTCCAGAATAAAATCAATTTTTATTAAAAAAAAAATAAAATCTGATCAACTCTGTTACTCCTATCTCTGGTGACTTGTGGCAGCTGCTGCATTAGATATGGGCAACCTGTGTTTCTCCTCAGTGGGTCTATGCGTTTAAGATGTACAACTCCTAAAAACTTGTAGATACATGTAGCAAGTTTCCAGCATTCTTTTCTAAAATGAACTCTGATTTAACTTAAGCCAAGCACCCATTATTTAGGTATTTCCACCTGTACAGGTGACTCCAGGTGCAATGTATTAATCCTACTTACTTAAGAAAAAAAAAAAAAATAGTGAAATCTGCCCGCATGCTCTTCACTCTCCCTGACCTGTACTCACTAGGGATGATGGTGGTGAGTATAAGGAGACATTTTTTCTCCTTTTGGAGACGGGAGAGAAAACATTGTAGGCACTGCCCTTCCAAAAAGGGAAGTAGGGAATTGTGCAAAGGAGGAATGCTAACCCTTCCTCTTAACATGCATTCCTCGGCACCTAATAGCCGTGGTGCTGATGGCATGTTTCTGGGGTTAAACAAATGCTAGTGGAACGGGGAAACTGCTACTCCTGACTAAAAGACAGAGCTGGAAGTGGCGAGACATTGGTGAAAGCAGCTGTGCCTCCACTGGCACGTGCGGTAACTAGATCTGGACAGTGAAGTGGTTGGCACAGAGGATCTGATGTTCCCACAGCATGTACTTGAGGGGCTACCTCGGCCTAGTTGAAGGCTGGTGTCATGAGGAGTTAGAGGGCGGTTTCCACTTCAGTCTCAAGAGAGAAGCAGTTTGCTGTAAGATGCCCAGAGGATAATCAGGTTGCTTGCTGTGAGATTCCTGTACAATGCAGAGCAAAGCAGGGAGAGTATGGCTGTGTGTGAAGAGGCGTGGTCAGGAGATTTGCTTTTAAAAGTATGTTCCTGGTCAAATAAAAACATTTACATAGACAAGTAAGGACTTACCGCTGTCTTCTATTGGCAGCGTCAACAGCAATATCTAGGTGATGTGCCTGGGCACCCCAATATAAGGCATTTCAGACCATTAAGAAGGACAAAGAACAAAAAATTAACTTGAGGACTATTTGTACCCATGGATACATCTTGTGTAGGATATAATTTTCCATCCTAACTGGCATTTCTCAGAACAGCACAAGCGGAGCAGGCTTGGGCTTTATGTGTGGATTAATATAACAGATAAAATACTGTTGACAAAGTATGTTATCAAAAGTAAAACAAATAGTGAATGTGGTCAGTGGTGAATAGTCACCTAAAAGCCTGAAACTCAGGTGTGTTCATCCAGGTATTTGAAAACTGAACTGAACATTTTAGTAGGGTAAGAGATGCCAAAATGTAGCTGGCCATCTCTTGGCTGTAGTTTGAACATCTTAAGCTGCAGGGGAAGAAAAAAGGGGTTGATGGGGGGATGACACACATGACTCACAAAACTGTTAAAAACAAAGGTATCGCCTATTTCTTTGGACTGTCCTTAAGTCACAAACTCCTAAAATCTGAGAGAAAAACTGGCATGTGTACCTTGTCTGTCAGGATCCTGTTGGCCACTGTGAAAAACCAGGTGCTGGACTGGATGGGCCTGTGGTCAGACCCAATACCCCCATTCTTGCCTCCCCTCCAAAACAACTTTTCTTCAAAGGCAATCCCCAAACATCACTAAAGAGCAGGATCTCTTTAATGTCCTTCTTGGTTCTGCTTTTTTATTAAAATCTTTATTTAAAAAAAGTACTGTCCTAATTTCATGTTTATCTGCTCGTCCATTGACTGCATCCACCCCTGTAGAGGTGGTAGCATTACTGTAATTGTTTTAAATGATTTACCTTTCCTGAAGGATTTTTTATCACCTGCTGCAGATTTCCAGCTACCTTCTCCCCTTCATCACTGAAGTTCACCCTGATCTCTTTGCAGACCACAGGGCCTGGTTGGTCAAGGAGTCTGTAAATGAAAAAGTCCATGGTGTAAGTTGTGTTTTCCTTCCTCATTTCCCACAGAACAACCTTCAAGCTGGAACGGCTGCCCTGTAGCTGAGGTAAGTTAGCTGAACACCTCCTGGCTCTTTATTGGTGCTGCTCATGATTGCCTGGCCATGCCTGTCGTGGGCTGGGACAGCCACGCCGAGCACAGCGCCTGAGCAGCCGCAGCCCCTCGGCATTCAGCCCAGGGACAGCATGGGACAGCTCCGCTCCTTCTGCCTCTGCGCCAGCAGCTAGAAAATAATCCTCCCAGCTTCAAAAGTATCAGGAATGTGCTTTATCAGTGCAGAGTTTGATGCTCTTGCAGTTGCCAGGCTTGTTCAAACTGCCCTTGAAGAGCTCTGTGGGTCCTTACCATGGCAGTCGGCAGCAATGCTGCATACCCTGTACTGTCAGGTGCTTTAAACACCGAGCAGGTGGAGGTAGGATTGTAAAGATGCATTTCCAAAGAGCGCTGTGTGGGGTAAGGATTTCAGCTTAAAAAATAGTTAACTAAATTTTAACATTTCTCTCCACTCAAGAACTTGGCTCGCACAGGATGAAGGGCAGGAAATCCTTAGAAGTTAGTATTTGCTCAAAACTAATCATAACTTATTTTAATTTTTACTCCTCCTATACTAATTCCATATGTTTGATTATGCTAATCCATCATTTCACTTCAATTAAACCAGGAAGATCACTGGAGGCTTGGCGGGGGCGGGGGAGGAATTCAAAGTAGTGATATTCATCACAGTATCCCAACAGACTGAAATAGTGGTGTGCTGGTTGGGCTTTGAAAGTTTTAAAGTAAATTCTGCATTTCAAGGTTGTCTTTGAAGCAGCTATTTCTTGGCTTCTCTCTACAGGTAGTGCCCATTCCCAAACCATGGGAATAGACACATATGGCAGTGTGTTGCATATTGTGAAATAAGTTACATGTGTGTGCTTGCTGTCATAAACCAGTGATTTGGTAGGTGCCTGCTTATCAGAGCTCATTAAGGCGCTGTGCAGTTGCAGAATGCCTGTAGCAGTTTTTTTTCCACATTAAAAATGTGTGTGCTCAGCACAGAAAAACTTTATAAACCACACAGAAAATAAATCCGGGGCTGTTGCAAGAGTACATGTGATACATAACCTAGCAAAATACGTTCACCAGAGTCTCAGAAAATAAGTGGGCCAGCAGATCTAGGCTGGCTGAACAGGAACACGGGGGTTTTCTTGCCCCGAGTGGCTCTGCTGCTGCTGCGAGAGGGGAAGGTTTTTCACTTCAGCACTGCTGGGCCCTGCAGGGCAGGAGTCCTGCACGACAGGGAGTATTGAAAAGGCTAAGATTATATATGGAGGTATGACCAAAAATAAGATCTCCCAGAGCTATTTTTGGTGAGGGTAGGGATGGATGAAGTATTGCACTGTGCTGACAATGGTTTTATCCCCAGTGACCCAAACCCTTCAGCTCAAGCAGAGCTGGGTGTGGGGTACACTGGCTGCACTGCCTGTGGACACCCCATCCTCCACAGCTACCAGCAGCAATCCTTCCCCTTGCCCATGGCAGTGCATCCTGGTCTGAGGGTATGGCTAATTTAAGCTTGGACTTGAAAGTGCAAAGTTAGATCCTTGCACTGCTTCTACCTCTTACACCAACTTCCCTTGCTGCATTTTGGTGAGCTGAACAATCACAGAAGCATGCAAGGAGGGGGAAAGGTTTGTGAGGGGGACTTGGGAAACCTGTTCGTGAGAACCTTCATCGCCTCATGGCCACGGAAGCACAGAGGAGATGCTGCACCCGAAGTACAGCCTGAGGTAAGCACACGTGGCCCCAGGTTTGGTATCTACTGACAATAGAGAGAGTGCAATTGCGCAAAGGGGTTCATAAAGTTTGGTTTATGGTAAATACTTAATAATTTAAAGGTTAATCAAGTCCTTAGTAATGAGGAAGGCCATTGCCCATATTAAAATGCTCCCGGGAGCGAGGCAGAGCAGCAGGACAGGTTCAGAGGGAAGACACCACAGCTCAGTGTGTGAATGTCAGACAAGGGTTTGACTGCACCCAGCCCCTGCAGCCTGTCCGAAGCAAAGATGGGACAGAGGTGATGTCAGTATCCCAGACAGGGACAATGACCAGGCCCCACACCCCCCCTCTCATCTTCTGCTAGGCAAACTCACCTGCGCCATGCAAGGACAGGACTAGCTCTTCCCAGGAACTCTGATGCTGCTGAAGGGCCACCTTGCCAAATTTGTCAGCAAAAGATGCAACAATTGCTCTCCTTTAAAAATTGGATGCAAAGCCTTTTAGTTGCCAAAGAGTTAAACTTCCCTGAAATCTGAATTGTGTGTGAAGTATCTGAATTTGGTTATAAATCCTGTTTAAGTTTCAAAGCACAGCATTATTGGAGGTAGCAATAGTAACATCAAACAGCCTTGATAAGATCAACAAATTACTAAGTATAATTGTTTGTGCTGGGGTGTGTGCAAGGAGATAAATAGCTCATAAATTAAATACCAGTGCCTGAGGGTGAGTCATTCATGGATTCAAAGCTGCCCTGACACTCGAAAGGGAAAAGTAATTTTCTCTTAGTTCAGTAATTATGCAATTCGAGATCCAAGACCAGCAATCAATGCTAGGTGCGCTTGCAAAGGTGGAAGGGTACCTCAGCTATTGGAGTTTCCCATACACTGATTAACAAGAAAAGTCTACTGCTTGTTCCTACACAGGGGAATGTTTGGACTGAGGTACAATTCTCCAATAAGATAATGAAGAATGATGGGATTAAAAATAGACTAAGGGTTACTTTTTGCTGATATTAAATGGCAGCACTCTCTTGGCTTCAATAGAGCAGTACTAGTTTATACTAGCAAGAAATCTGGCTCAAATTATTAAAGAAAATCAACAACCCCTCTGTGATAACTGCTGTTAGTCATCCAGGCTAGTGCCTGTTTGTGAGAGGCACCTGGCACCTCACCGGCTGTGCTGCAGCTCATATGCACTCATGCGGGGTCATTAGAGCCCCTTCCGGACTTATTCATAAGACACCGTGAGGATCTTGGTCTAATCAGGGTTTTCCTAAGGACAGAGAATAGTAATGGAATCTGTTATTTTAACAACATCATCTTGATCTGCTTTTATTTACTAATGTTTTGCTTGGCATTAAATATTTTTCTGCCAAATTGAGATAGAAAACACACTGAGAAATCATCTTTTTTTAAAAATGCAGTGTAAATATCACAGTTGCTCAACAAGAGTCACTGCTGGTGTAAACTCCCAGCCTCAGGAGATGCAGTGATGCGTAATCTACAACTCTCCTGACCATTTGGATCTCAAATAGCCTTCACCTACTCCATCTGTGGGGTGTCATGATGGGGAAGAGCAGTGGAAATCCTTCTAGAGAAGAATGGGAAGGCGGTAACAGTCTTTAGACTCTCCCACACGGACAGCTTGCACCTTCTGACTCTGGGCTACACGCTGATGATCAAAATGGTTGCAACTGTCTGGCTGTGCGAATGGGTACACCATGAAGCAAGCAAGAATAAAGACTAATCAAAATTAAAAACTGTTTTTGAAGTCTCTCTCCACTTGTCATGTTAGGGTGAAAAAGTTTATACAAAGATGTTTTTACTCCCGACTGCTGGCCAAAACCTGATGTCTCCTTTGCTGATTGGCCTTCAGTCAAATCCCCAGAGTGGCACTGTACAATTCATGGCCCACCAGCAGGTTATGGGGCTGAAGCATTCAGGGCTGCCTGGAGTCTGGGCTCACACCCGAGCAGCTTGTTGCTGCACAGGGATGTTCCCCTGACAGACTGCAGGAAGGGCTTTTCCCTGAAGGAGGAGTGTCTGTATCCCCACCCCAGCCACCCACAGCTCCCATCCCTCCTCCTGCGGGCTGGGAGCACATAGGGAGCAGGACTCCAGAGCTGTGAGGACACATTTTACAGGGAAAGGTCCTGGAAGTCTGTGCAAGGCATAAATAGGGTTTTTAGGTTCCCACCAAGGGATGGCTGGTTTTTAAGCCCAACTGTTGATATATTTTTCAGAAATAACTGACATCCTGCCCTTAATGTTTGTGGAGCCTTTCACAGAGCTAAGACTTTGACTGTCAGCTCTTCCTTGGGATGTATTCCCTTGCTCATCAGGAGGACTAGCAGTTCATCAGTTTACATACAAAGATATATAGGAGAGATGAAAACACATGTAGTTACATGCAATTTTACACCACTTATATGATGCATGTCTTCTCCATTAAACAATGCTGCCTTCTTGTGACACCTCCGTCCCTTTGCACACAGCCTGGCTTTTGAAGGCTTCTCTGAGTTTTCTACTGTTCCTGCTAACCCAGTGGTACAGTCACCTGGAGCTCGGGAGCTTGTCACAAGGTAAGGACATTCTGTTGCAGGCTGCCTTTTCTATGCTGTGCTGCAGGAAAACCTTCGCCTTGGGGAGTTTCGTGTCTAAACCCAGTGTGCTGATTTAAGATGCATTTGTGGAAAGTATTTGAGGTCAGCCCTGGCTTCACTGGCAGATGCCATTCTGGCAACAGAAGAGAAATGTTTAATTTATATTTACTATTTAAGAAAAAAGCTGTAAGTGCACTCTTTTATTCCAAAATAAAAATGGCTTAATGACTAGAGTGTTTAGCCCATTGGGGATGTCATTGTTTTCAATTATGTACCATTCTGATGGCAGAGCACAGATTCTTAGGCTGAATGGAGATTTGTGCTGCAGCTATTTGTGCCTTTTAAAACATTTTCTTTAATACTTTAAGAGAAAACTGTAAAATGGCAATAATGACATATTATTACAAGTAAATTACACTGTAAAATAGCATTAATATTGCAGTTGAAACCTAGAATTTGAAATAAGATGGAAATATTCATTTGCACACAGCTTTTGTTCTTATCAAAAGCGATTTGGATTAGGAATGAGATTTACTTAGCACCCGTACTCTCAGGCGAGCGAACGCTCTGTCACCTGGCTGTGGTGCAGGCTGTCAAGCTCATCTGTCACAGGCCACCACAGGAGCATCAGGCAAGGCCTGGCACACCCCAGGGTGGCACAAAGCACCGTGCATCCCAAAGGGAGCAGAAATCAGACTTTGTGTGTGCAGTGGCGCCTCAGGCTCGGTGCCTGGGTAGCCAGTGGGAAAGGGAACGGCCTCTATTTTGTCTCCATGGCAGAGGTGGATCTGTACCACAGCACAGGAAATCCACTCTTCTTCTGTCTGATGAAGAAAGACTAATAGGAATTAGAAATTTAATAAAACCCAAGTGCGTGCAGGATAGTAATCAGGGACCCTGCACTTAGAGAGAACGCTGAAGAATTTATTACTCCCATTTCATGAAAATTGTCCCTTGAATTTGACATGCCCATTCTATAAAGGTCAAGGTTTTTTGGTCTTATTTTTCATGTACTCCACTCATACAGGAAAAATTTTCAAACCCTTGAAGGGTCACTTCTGCACAGAGAAGTGTTGCACTGGTAAGACATGCAGCAGACCTCCTTCAGAGGGTTACATAGAAGTGATGGGGTATCCAGCTGCATTTAAGACCTATTTGTTTCTGGGCTGTGTTGGCATTGAAGAGTAGGGAAGAAGAAATACCATTTTCTCTTTACTTCAGTGCAAACCCCTTACATGGACTGCTCTTCTAGTAGGCCTGCATTTGCAAAGGCTTTTGTTTGCCTCTTATGTATCCTGCAGCAATGTTTGCTCACATCCATCACCTATGTTTCAAGTAGGACATGCTATTGTACATCTAATCAGAACTACCAGCAAGGCCTCATGAACTTACTGTGGCAATGTGCCTTAAATCCTCTCCTCTGTCCATGCTTTGTCCCCAAACAGAATGGGCCTTCCCTTCCTCACACCTCAGGTGGAGGCAGCCAGCTTGCTGGCCTTTTTGTCACAACTTTGTCACAACTTTTATTAATTTGTATTCCTGTCAGCACAAAAAAGAGAGTAAAAAAGTGTAGAAC